>JAYJMB010004054.1:1835-15112 GCA_036873735.1 Pouteria campechiana | reverse complement strand
ACAGCCCTCCCTCCGAGCAGCCAAAATCATTCAAAAACTATGGGTACAAATCAGAACACTAAATATGTTCCATTCATCAGATTTAGCAAGTGTGTATTTTGAAACAAGGAAAAGGGGTCGAAAAGTGGAAAAAATGAAATATGAAAAACAAAGAAAAAAGGGAAGAAATGATTTGACAAGATGAGGGTAATGATTAGAAAATAGACGTTCTTTTTTAGATAAAAATATAAAGGCTGGTGATTGAAAATATAGATAATTAGAAGACAGAAAATAGAATCGCTATAGCAAGTAAAATGGGCAAATATTGCACCAATTAATATGTGATTAAAAAAGAAGAAAAAAAACAAGAATTCCCTCCATTCATCTTTGTTCCCAAACAGGCGAATGCATGTGGATAAATGGTCGGCCACCGGCTTGATTTCTTGGAGTCAAAGGCCACTCCTAAGAGTCGAACCTTGGCAAGCGATAGGCCCAATCCCATAGTTTCATACTCTTTTCAGGCAGTAGATTTGAATTATTCGTTGCCCTGAGACAGCACGGTATTGCACTGAATATTGTTGGATGCATCTAGAACTCAACAATAAGACAACCAGGCACTGGGATTTCAGGCATTGCAATCAGCACATCCAAGTTAAACCAACTGTTATTTTAACCATTCCACTGGCACATAGACTAAAATAACCGCTGTCCGCCAATTGGTGAACGAATGTAATTTGCTACTGTTAGAAGTGAGAATAAGGGAAAGTAGTAAATATAGAATCGATAAAGTAAACAGAGTTTCCAACGAGACAATGATAAAAGAATAAGTCCAACCATGGACAAAGTGATATTCATGGGAACAGATACCTTAGCAATTAAAAAAGTAAAAACAGAAAACTTTATTTTTTAACCCATCCAAAAGGCCCAAAGGAGCTGTGTAGCAACTAGGATTCCCAACTTGACCTGGAATAGTGCCCAGGATTGAGTCAAGCCAAATCAAGAGAATGATGCCAAGATGTGCTCAGATGGGAGATTCGTACATAGGCTTTAATGTTGGTACATATTCACACAGAAAATGGGAACTTCAAGATGGCAAGTTGCCCATGTGCAGCAAGAATGATCCTGTTGAGGTACAAGTTTGAATTCAGAATTGAGCAGTGATGTTTGGTTCAGTGTTTCTGTTGTGGGTGTGGTCTAATCAGCTGAATTACTTTTCTGTTTGAAATGCATGCATCCAAAGTGGGACACGTGATTCACCCAGCACTTACTCTAGATGGTGGCTGGGCCAAAAATAAATAACTAAATAAAAGGTAAAAGCACATATTCTAGCACAGTTGTAAGTTTCTGATGCATAACCGAAAGAAATCCACTGTCGCTATATTGTATTCTCAAAATCGAATGAGATGAATAAAATAAAATAAAACAAAAGAAGGCATGCTGCCCATGGTAGGTTGAAATAATGCAGACATGATGGTGAAGTATTGGCATTTGGCGCTGGCACTTTCTCCACACCCTGGGAACTTTCCCTGTATGGAAAAGCTGTTTGCATGTCCACCTGATCTCAACACCTGGGTGGGTACCACCTGGCATGGAATTGACAATTAGGCCACCGTCTAAAGTGAACAATGCCTGTTATTGTGCTAACCAGCTGCACCCAACAGGGTGGGTCCCACTTAGCATGGAATTGACAATTAGGCCACCGTCTAATGTGAATAATGGCTGTCTATTGTGCAAACCAGCTGCACCCAACAGGGTGGGCGGGAGCCATGGCCGGCTGACACATCCTTTCCATCTTTCCAACGTTCTGCTTCCTTGCTGTAGCTTTATTGGTGAGGTCCAAGCAAGTACATATTCTGTAAAAAGCTTCATTGTATATCTTTTAGGAAGAGGTCGTTAGCTAAAAAATATAGTATAATTGTTTTTAAGCGAAATTTATTTTTTAATTTAGCATTATGCAATGATCAGTTTCTTCAGAAGTTAGTGTGAAGCTTCTCATAAAACTTGAAAGCTCTTTCTGTTTTTCATTTAAAAAGGGTCAATTACATGAATCCAGCCTTCTCATTCTTATCAATATTAGACTGTTTGTTAACTTTTATTATATCCAATATCAGCTGCCACACGACAACCCTGTTTCTTTATCTAGATTGGGGATTAGCAGCAAAAGCGAAACTCTTTCAAGTGAAGTTTTCTGTTTGCCAAAAATGATTTCTTACAGCAAGAAAGGCATACAAAATACAAACTACCTCATTCTCTTAGGCATGGATAT
The DNA here is from genome assembly GCA_036873735.1 of Pouteria campechiana. NCBI lineage: Eukaryota > Viridiplantae > Streptophyta > Magnoliopsida > Ericales > Sapotaceae > Pouteria > Pouteria campechiana. The sequence continues at coordinate 12,867 of JAYJMB010004054.1, read as the reverse complement.
CAAGATAGCTCTGAGTGGAAAGTATGCTGGAGAACGGATATTTGATAAGGGAGGTGCATGTAGAATCAGGAATGGGTTTCAGATGTGGGATGTCATTGGAAATAGGAAATAAGAAGAGACTGGGCTATCACCTTCCAATTGGAAACAGGATGCGACTGGGCCAAGCTACCCACTCAAAGGCCACAGAACCCATGCTGTCCGTCAGCTCTCTGAGCATGCAGACTTTAAAGATGAACATGGGATTGGCCTGGCAGGTCTACCAGGCATATGGGCAACATCATATGGTCTATCTTCATATTAGAAAATAGGCGATGATCAAGATAACACAAAATACTAGAAAGATTACCTATTGGGCTGAAAGCAGGCCATGGCCTGAAGATAGCCTTTTTTTTTTTTTTAATTTCGAAGATAGCCTGTTCTGTCTTCCCATTTGTCTTTTGTTATTGGATTTGGACAAGTCTCGGGCATATTTGTTTGTAAAAATGTGCCCACGAAGTTTAAGTGTGGCGTTAATGTGGATAAAAATCCTCCATTGCTTAGATAGATGCAACAGTAAGCAGGTAGCTAGACTGTAGGTCAGCACTCTCGATGGATTTTATAAAAATGTGCCCAGGAGTTAAGGATCAGGACCCTTGCAAACGAAGCAAAGGCCCGATCCATCACATGGCCGTTTGTTATTTTTTCATTTCATCAAATTCAATACGCGTTAATGACTAAATTAACATTAGCTGGATTTCAATTATGTACTTTTAAGTCCACCTTGTGGTTTAAACTACTCAGAACTTTTCCCATCTTCATGGTTCAATGGGATTATCAACCAAGCCACCAATTAAACGTTGTTAGCCCAGTTTTCCAACACAGCTGTTTGATCTATCCTTGGATGTTTTATCGAGAGTGCTGGAAACCAGAACTCGAAAAATCCTTCGATCCATCCTCGGTTAACCAAATTACCACCCCCAATTTTGTAAGATGTGGCCACCAAGAGTAATAAACCATTGTAATAATATGAAATCCCATTTCAGTGAGCAGATAAACCAAGATGAATCCGGAAATTTAGACTTTTGTATTTCTTCTTTTCCGCATTGCAAGGAGTTGTATAAGCTCTAAATAAGCAGAGAATCATGACTTACAGCCCAAGAATGAGGAAGATTACAGAGATCGTGGAAGATTGCATCATTGCAGGCGTGACTTGCGGCCCAAGGTGGCTTCCAAATACATCTCTGTATGTGCTTATTTGGGTCATTCCTCCCAAATACATCTGTGTATTCTGTATGTGCTTTGTTTGGGTTAGCAGGACCGACCCATGCTTGAGAACCTGACGATTAGTTAATGTGTCGCATCATGTCTGCCTTGAACCTGACTGACTGTAAACAGGCTAACTTTCCTCACTATGAACTAACCAACTTTCTGGCTAATGCCTACTGATTGCAAAGGACTAGAGATAAGCTTGTCAACCAACATCCAGACGTGCCACTGACCTGAACAGGCCGCTGCACCACTTGGAAATCCATTTCAAAATCTGTGTTGGACTCAGCCTACCGGGACAAGCAGAAGCCAAAAGAAATAGAAAGAAACTTACGTGAACATGATGTTTACTTACCCTTATAAATGTAGTCATTATCTTGTTATTATATATATTTAATCATGGGTTCATATAGTTTAATTAAAAAAAATTATGCATTTTCCTTCCCTTACTTCACTTTTAATCATTGTCTCCTATTACTCACATCATTTTCTTTTTTTTATTTCACTATGTTAGATTTTACTTTTTTCTCCTCTTTGATTTGACTTACGCATATGGGTCCGACATGAAAAAGTTCTCCCTAAAGTAAATCTTCAATCTAATCATTAAACAAGCTACAGGAAAGACCCAGGACCAACTTTTGACCACGACAGAGCAGTCCAGAAATGGTAGTGTCAAGTAAAATGCCAAAAAAGCAGGCCAAAATGTTGCATAAATGACGTGTCCACCTAAGTTCTTTAAGATCATCAGCGTTTTTAATTTGTCTAATATTTGCAGATATAATGCTTAATCATTCGTTGGACACAAGTTGGATTTATTATTAGACGGACGTTTAACCAGCGTGTGCAGTGGGGTTGGGTTGGAAGGGTTTCAGAAAATGCTTTAACGGGTAAAGAATGAATTTATGCTGATCTAGAGAAGGCAAGTTATTATTGTCCGATTTGCGGGTACACACCAATAGCATTGTTTGGCCAGGTTGTAATCCATGAAAGTCTTTGGACAGCTCAACCCAGCGTCAAGCTTCCAAACAACGCTTTGCTGGCTGTGCTAACATGGAATCTCGAAGAATTGAAAACTCAAATTCTGGCGGTCCAAGCCTCCTCTCCTAATGGAATATTCGGCATTTGCTTTAAATTTGTAATGGGTAGGAGGCAGTTTGGACGTTACATTCCTTTGAGGTGGCATTCTCAGTCAAGAAAGACTCCCTTAAACTGCTCTGTTTTCAGGACGTTCTGCCCGTTAAAATGATCTCCCACCTTAATGCAACAAACAAACAGCGTCATTTTGCCCTTGGCTTGAAAAAGGGACGCGACGTCCAAGCGCATGCTGGTCCTGTCAATGAACTAATATAAGGCCTGGTGATGCTGGCTGCATGACTATCATCATATCATATTGGTGGTGTGATAAGAAAATTCCTGTGCTGAAAAAAGTGGCTTAGTAAAACCAGATGTGTCAATTTTTACTCGGTTATAGAAGACAGCTTCCAATGCCAACTTGGCTGTGTTTGAATTCATATAGTCAATTTTATGTAATTATCTATATCTTTCATCAGTAATCTTACTTTCTTCATCATCGAATATAATTATTTTATAGCGTCCTTTCTCTCTCTGTACGTCATTTAATTTACAACATTTTTACATCCACCATCTTTTATACGGCAACAACGTGCTATGGTAAGCCGTTAATCCGGTGGGTCGGCTTGTTGAGGGGATTCCACACCAATCATCCCATGGGTTGTTAATCTGGCAGGCCCACCTGTGGAAATGTTAATTATCTCCCAATTATAAACATCTCACTTCATGTTTCTACAGTCACGTCTATTAATCCGTTGGGCGCTCTTGGTTTTTTGTTTAATTGGACGATTCAAAATATTTTAAATATCTTTATTAAACAATAATTCAAAGACAAGCATAGATTGGATCTCGCCATGGAAATTAAATTTTACTAAAAAGATCATTTAATTCCCTATTATTTAACCTCAAAACACATATTTAAACAAATGATATGAATGCAAGTCCATTAGAGAGTTAAAGACGATCCTCGTCCCGTACGAGGGGCCACCATCATTTCACTTCTGACGCAAAGACACCACCCTTTGTCCTTGGAATATTATATGCTCTCCTTGCAAGACTCCACTCAGCAGATAACAGCGCAACACTCACCGTTTCTCTTTCTTCGTGAAATCTGTCTTAATAAACCAACGCTATTTTATTAATCCAGAAAGCGACCCTTAACTTTTCCTCAAAAAAGTAAGCTAGCTGCAGACTGCCTGCCAGCTCTCCTCTCATTAATCATTATTAAGAGAAACAGCAAAAAAGAAAGAAAGCGCCATTTCCTCGTGATTGAGGCCACCTGCATCTCATCATCAAACTCCCTTGATTATTATTATTATTATCAGTCATAAATAATGAGGATTTACAGAGAAACAGATAAACAACCTTATGATCGACTAAAAATGAATGGAATAAAATCTCACCCTCTCATTTCTCATCATCATTTGTGCCACTTGCCTCTTTTTTGTCACCTACTGCTCTATCTACACCCCTTGTCCATCAATCGGTTTACAGCATTCTCACACTCCCAATCCCCACAAATGATCATGGAAATCCTTAGGAAAAAATGAACCCCCCACATATTACACAGCATCTACCAGTGTCCGGTGCCTCTTTTCATCTCTTCTACCTATCTGCGTCTCTCCTCAGTCAAACCTGCAGTGAAACCCTCGTCTTTATCGGCTTTAGCTTCAAACCCATGCTTTCCGGTGAAAGCAACTCTGGTGAGATGCATGAAGGGCTCAATGGACTCCGTGGGCTGTTGCTCAGCTGGCATGGCCGATACAATCCATATCCCATTAGAAAGTACTCCATCGGTATCAGCATTGCATGTGGTTGCTCCTCTGTAACCATAGAACCACATGCCTGAACCTGCTAAGCAGAAGATACAACCAAATGAGCCCTCCCTCCCTCATAATGCATTGCACAAACATCACACGTTCATGGCTGAATGCCTGTGGTATGCATACCTCCACCAAAGCACTGTATCTCCTATCCAATTTTGAGGCCATATGGAGGGCCTCAGAATGAAACGGAGAGTTCTCGCCAACGAATATTAGTGTCCGACACTGTAGTTTCTGCAACCCTTCACCGATATCAGGCCTCCTAAAATTCAGGCATTGAAGCTTAGAAGAATGGACCATTTAGCTGGTCAAGATTAATTAAGTAAAAAGGCCAGCAATTTTATGTGAGCTTACCCGCTCAGAGCTTGAAGAAATCTCAAAACATTTAAACTCTGCCTTTGGTCAAGTAGCTGCATGGGATAAAAAAGATCAGAACAGAGAAAGTACCATTTTTCTAGTTCGAAATTTTCCAAGATACAATGAAGATGAAGATGATTGAATACTCACACTTCTGCATGCTTGTACAATGTCGGACTCCGGAACTTGGTCGCTGCCCCTTACTTCCTGGCAGCAAAATAGTAAAGTACGTGATAATCCTTTTGATTTCAGGAGAATACAACAGCAGACAATGAATTAACATCGCACCTTGCTGAAGTACCGCTGAAGCAAGCACTCCTTTACAAGACCACACATGCCATAGAAGTACAACAAATTTGAAAGAACCTGCAAAAGAGATCGATCCACCTCAGCATTTTCGTGCCAACAAACAGAGAATGTAACAGGAAGTTAAAAAGGAAAAAACCTGCCTTGTTATATAACCATTCCATCCAAGATGGTGCCTTGCAAAAAGGAGAAACCAGAATCAAACCAAGGACCCGCTGCCGATATTTCATCTGTAATAGCACAGCAGGGAGAAACAAACTTAGCAAAACCATAGGACAGGATCTTAAGTCAACAAACTCACCAATGCTATACTCAACTAAAACGTACTGCAAAAAGGGTGAGGATGTAAGCACCGCCTGTTACTCCAAAGCACATGACTACACCAAGCCTAGACAAATGAAATACAGTAGCCATGAGAAACTTGGTCAGAGAGGAGATGCGTCAGGATGGCAAGATACACAGAGGGAAATGCAAAAGCATGTATTTATGAGAAATTATCATCCTTTTAACTCTAGCTTTGAATCATAATAATTAACAAATGTGAAATACTTTTTAAAATTACCCAAAGTAGTTGAGAACATCAGCAACTTGATCTGCTAAGTCCTCAGCAGAAGGAACCGGAATATTTGAAGAAATTGCTGCTGCTCCCAACTGCAAGAACTCTTGAAGGAAGTGCCAAACAAACAATATGAATAAATTGTTCACAAAAAAGAGGTTGCATGGTTGTACATTAAAAAATTAAGGCAGAGGAGCAGAGATAAGTAAACATTTATCAGATTACCGACCTCATGTCCTGGAGGGCTGATATGGTAAATGCAAAAGTTATGAAGCAGCAAGGAGGAAGCTTCGGGGCAAAAGAATAATCCTTGGAAGCATGACATATCTGACCAATATCAAAGCAGTTGAGTTAGAAACAAGAAAATTTTCACAGAAAGTAAGAATGCTTATGAAGGAAAAAATTATCAATAAACATATACAAATCCACCAGAGACCTCAACCATAACTGTTGGGAGCAACTCTTTCCTTTTTCTTCTAATAAGAATGGAAACACAGAAAAGACAAAAAGGAACACAACTATGACAGAAGGTATAATTCTGACACAATGTACATCACTCTTACGATTTAAGGCCAAATCAGGATAAGTTATGAGTGCTGGTTTCTCTTGGTCTCCAAACACAGAAACTGATATAGGACCACCGCCAGTCTGAACAATATGTTCCTGAAGGCAAAAGAATTCCAAATAATCAAACAGCAACAAAAGAGAATTGAAGAATTGAATCACATGATGCCTGTATGCGATCTACTTTCAGCATAGAGTCACATACACCATCTGTTGCATTTTTCATCTAGCAGGCACTTGAATCAACCATCCAAATGGTATCAATCTCATTGTTTTAATTTAGTTAAAATGAATATTTGTGAATATTATGGATTTCATTTGAAAATGAATATTTTAGATAGAATCGAACTTGCATTCATTTGATAACTACCATTTTTATATTAAAAGATATCAGACAATAAAATCACATCACAGCAGCTCCAAAAGATCGGAAAAAAGAAAAGAGTAAAGCCTAAAAATTTCATTTTCTTGTCAAAGAGGAAGAATAAAATGGTTACAAGCACAACTACAAATAAAAGTAATTACAATTTCCTGGCAAAGCAAGGGGAAGCCTATTCAAAACACAAGAGTAAAAAAAAGTGATAACAACACCATCATTGTTTACCAAGAGGGAGAATTGAACAATAAATGAGCAAAATTCACAAGTGCAATCAATCAGAGATCTACCAGACTATTGACTGTAATGGTAAAACAGCAAAAATTGAAACACAAGACAACAGCAGTAAGCAAAAGGGAATGATGAAACAATGTAAAACAGGACTATTCATGTCCAAAAGAACAAGTATAAACAGGCAGTTTGGAATAAACAGATCAGACAGGGAATCCCAGCTAAAAGAATGCATTGAAACGGAATCATCATATTATCCAGAGCAATAAAGTGCTCCAACCAGGCTAGATGACTATCCCATGCAAGAAGTACCACTAATGAGGTGAAGAAACGACTAGAGGAAGATCTGCAAATGACAGATGTCTATAGCAAGGATGATAAAACATAAAAAATTCAAAAGAACCACAAAGCATTAAAAGTTCTTAAAGCAGGCGGCAACGCAGCTAATAAATCAAAAAAAAAAAAAAATTACAGAGAACGTTGTACAATGTAACATTAGAATCATTCATCACAAACAATGTTAAATGAAACCATAAAAAATCTGAATCGCAAGCAACTAACTGGAAAATAACTTCATTGATGGAAATCAAAATACAGCAAAATGAAAATGGCACAATAACATGCAGTAGGCCAATGCGCTAATTCACCTAATTGAACAATCAATATACCATCAAATTGAGTAGGCATAGAACCAACATATCATGTGTGGATAACATTTGAATTATGAACCAGTAAAAGCAATCAACACCAGGAAGATAAGTGCAATCATAAGGCAGCTTACATGTGCCTGTGTGGTGGTCCAGTACTTTCTATGATCTGTACCCTATGGCCCACTTGGGTGACTAGATAAACTGCTTCTTCTTCTTCTTCTGTTTTATTTCTTCACCTGTCAAGTTGTTTCTTGGGTGCAGTTTGGATGTTGCGCACATAATTAAAAGCATGCCATGTCTGTTGGGTGGATATGGATGTGAAGAATTCCCCCCACAGATGCGTCACAACTCGGATATTATCGCACCATAAGCAATTTCAATGTCCATTCCCAAAGCAGAAAATGTCCATCCAATGCTAAGAGATGAATGGATGAACAGAAACATCACAAAGATAAAAGAAGAACAAGACATCAATGCTCCTCAAAAACAGTCCGAAAATAACCCTCAAAAATATAGATTTGGCTCTAAACCTAAAATGCAAGCCAAAAATCGGTACAACGAACCCAAAAACTACAATTCGAACCATAGAGACGAGCAATAAACCCACCAAATCATCGGAAAATTTTTAACAAGAAAAGAAAGCAATGAAACACGGAAAAACTGCAGCGTTGCCACAAAAATCCTAATGCAGGGAAAATCGTAAAGGATGCTGGGCACTGCAATTCGGACAAGAGAAATGAAATGATCGTCCCAAACCCATCGCAAAAACAGTAAAATTAATGCAAGAAACATCATTAGCACGAGAAAAATGATATATTCATTCCAAATGCAACCCAAAACTTGAAAATTCATGCAAGAAACACAAAAAAACGATCGAAAAATTCAAACTTAGATCAGATCCGCTCCATTTCAAACCAAGCCCTGCATTCAACGAAAAAAACGAAATAACAAACCAGAAATGAGGGGAAAAAAAGGCAAATTATTCTAACCTTTCCACCAAGGGAGATTGTCTCCATATCAACAGATACGGAACCGCTTGAATCTCCCATGGGCGCGGTCTCCTGTGTTGCCTTGTCTTCTCTTCTCCCTCTGTCCTTCCCTCGGCCCTGGGCTTCGAGAAAACCCCGTCGCTCCCTTTCGCTTTAATACGAAGCGATCCTCGGGCGAGTCTAACGGGCGTTAATAGCCGTCAAGTGCCACCGACGCTTCTATTAACGGCTGTTAGGGACCGACAACCGAAGATGTTGCAATTACGAAAATGGCCCTGTCACGTTTATGAAGTGACGGGAGCTGGGACTAAAAGACAAGAATGCCCTTGGACAGATCTAGCAATCGTAGCCGTTTGATATGTTTCAAATTCAATACGTAATTTGACTTCCCTGACCCTTTATTATTTTTGGTACTCGGGCTCAGTTCCTGCAACGCTACTTGGAAATCTCGCGTGAAAAACTTGACACGTGTGCTCTACCTAAGCTTTACGTCTCAAGAGGGTAAAAATAGGACGTTTGACCGGGGCATGGCTAAAAATGGGTTATTTGCAAATAAATGTACACCTCAGTTCTCACGATATTGCACATTAAATTATCCAAGTCTTAATAATTGTAGTATTATTAGTATACTTGCAATGTTTTAATTACTTCAACTTTTCTTAAACCCTTAACTTTATGCACGGAAAAAATGTAAATCATTTAAGAGTATGTTTGAATAGAGGTGTAAATAAGATGAAAAAACAAAAGAGGATATCATCCACAAAATAAAATAAAACAAGTTAAAATATAGAATGGGTAGGGTTGTTATGATTAATTGGAGGTTGTTACATTTAAAAAAAGATAAATTTTTATGTTGCTTTTATATTTTCTAGAATTTGAAAGTAAAAGTGCCAATCAAATTATCAAATACAGTAGCATGTTCGATTTGTCCCATTTTTTAAATCGTCTTAAATGTGATTAATTTATTTCACACTAGAATTTATTCCATTTGGACACATAGATGCATTGTACACAGTTAAAATTAGTTCTTCCTCGTTTGCTTATTTTCAATAATTTTTTATGGAAACTAAGCAAATTTAAATTTAAAATGCTTAGAAAGTTAAAAGAAACGTAAAATAACCAATAGATTCTACATAGATGAATTTAAATCCTTGGTTTTGAAGGGCACTTATAATAATGATTTTATAATTAAATTCTAAACTTTGATCCATAATTTAGCTTATTATAAAATAAAATAACACGAGAAATACAATATAATAACAAATGTATTTGAAAGGGTGATAAATAGAATGTAAAGAGTACATTGGATAAAAAATAGAATTTATTAAAAAAACATAGGAACATAGTATAATGGAAGAAATAATAAAGTTTGCAACAGAATTGCTCACTTTATTACATTTAACTAAAGACACCCTAAGTAATGAGTAAAATAATATAAGAACATTACTAAAATAAGATTAGAATAATAATTGAAATAATAATAATAATAATAAAGAATAAAATGTAAATTAATATTTATCTTATTTAATTTGAGAATATAGCACGAATTACGTTAGGTTGTAAAAGGGGGTGTGAAAACTGCACCCTTTGTCTATTGCTAGGAGCTCGCTTACGGCTACAAGCGGGAAACAATTGTTCACGGTTGGATGGTGAGGGCGTCGGCGTCTCTTTAAAAGCTTCCCTGTTCTTTCCCAGCCACACGAAAAACAACCGGGCGGCATTTTTAGATCTCCTACCCGCACTACATACATGCATTTATTTCCCCCGCTCTCTCGCTCCAAACCACGTGAACCATTCCAAAGGAGAAACTGGCAACATGTCGCTGTGATTGGACGCTCTTTGCCCGTGTAAAATAAGTGTGGCCAGCTGCGATGGTTTTGACTTGCATGTGATGGGTTGGGCGCGTTTGGCAACTCATGCCAAACGATTACGCCTGGGACTGGAAGCTTGCAACCTAACTAATTTGCAGCACTGGGGCTGTTTGGTTAAGAGATAAAGATTTCTGTTCATAATTAAACAAAATAATGCCGCCCCGTCATGTTATAACGGTAGTCATTAATAAATAAAGATAAAATAGATAAATTTTATAATAAAAAATATTATTATTAAAAAATATATATATTATAGAAATAAAAGGAAACTCCCCCGAATCAATCATGCGAGCTTCGATTGGATAAGAGAAATGGATGGGTGGGAAAAGATGAGTGATGGGAATATGGCGAAATTCAATTGAAAGGCATCGCAGACTTTTGAAGCCAACAAGTGCTTGCGAGCACTGAATTAACTACACCAGTAAAATGTTTCATGTGCAACAAATGAGTTTGAATGAATCTGTCTAGAACTTTAGCCGCAGATATATATATATATATATTATAAATCGAATTACGTAGGATACGATCAATGTTGTGGCGGTGCAAGGTGGGCCAGACATCCACTTCAGATAAGATCCATGATTTTGGTATGATCAATGGCTCCCCCCACCATGATTTGAGCATCGAGTACTGGCACAGCCAAACCTTCCCAAGGACGCATGCACACGTTTCTGCATACCATTGACCAGGTTAGTTGAACTCGTTGCGTGTCAGAAATCGTATTACATCTTGTGTACCTGGACTTAGTAGTATGTACCGACCATGCATTGCAATCATTCTCGGATACGGACAGAAATCAGAATGAGGTGAGCTACGAATTGGAAAGATACATATTTCAGTTTTGTTGGTCCAAATCAACAGTTTGGCAGCAGACAGTTTATTGAAACGCATGCTAGTCGGTCGTCGAAAATGAAAATGGTAAATTAATATCTAAGCATGCTGATGGATTGATGTATGGAATTGCAGGCACGCAAGCACACAGACGACGTGTGG
>JAYJMB010004052.1:0-13376 GCA_036873735.1 Pouteria campechiana | reverse complement strand
TCTAGTTCATCTTTTATTTTTTTATTTTTTTGAATCAACATTCAAAGTTGGATTATGATAATGTTTATCAATTATTCAGATGGTTTTAATTCAAATATGATGTTCTAAATTTTTTTTATCTAGGGTTAAATGGATCCTAGCAATGAAGCTTATGTTGATATTTGATTTTTTAGTTTGATTATCTTCTTCCTCGTTATTTCTTCTTTTCCATGCTTAATGCATGCATGTGCTTAGCTACCATGTGCATGAACTGAGATTCTTAATTTATTCTTAAGAGAGGTAAATTAGGAATAGACTCTTGAATTGAAGAGCATATAATGCAATGAAGTCTAGAGATAGCCATTATATATGTGGAATCCGTGTGAGTATGACCTTGCGAGTGTATATATTACACTTGGATGCTTAAGATAAATGGGTTTATTAATTTGGATTTGCATGGAGACAAGCCATTGTACATCTACAATCCATGTGAGTATGACCTTACGAGTGCATATATTACACTTGGATACTTAAGCTAAATGGGTTTATTGATTTGGACTTGCATGAAGACAGTAAATCACTTCAATAGGCACACCTATCATAATACTTGAGAAAGGGTAATAGATACTTTAGGTCATTCAATTGATAATGAAAGAAATGATAATTTTCTTAATGCAATTCATCAATACAAGTGGATTTACTAGTTGAAGTTGAATCCCTAAGTATTTCATCCATATTTATTCTTTTGCTCTTACTATTTGTCAACTTCATTATTTTGTTTAGATTTAGTTTTATAACACCTACTAAAATTCACTCAATCAAATAATACTACTTTGAACTAAGTTTAGTACTTGGTGTATAACAACATACTTCCTCATAGGAATGATACTCAACTCACCTATTCTATAGTACTTATGATCGTGTATATTTGCACAAGAGCTAACAAGTTTTTGGTACCATTGCCAGGGAAGCCAGTGAGTTATACATTAATATCAATATTAATCAAGATTAGTATTACTTTGGTTTTTCTTTTTTCCTTAGTACTAGGTTATATGTTTATTTTGATTCTTTATTATAGTTTATTTTGAATTTTGGATTTATTTTATTTTTATTATTTTTATAGAAAGTACTGTATGTTACAAAGTTAACAAGGAAATCTGGCTAAGTTTGACCTAGAAATTGATCGTACTTACGGAGAAAGACTAAGAGAACAATCAATTATGAATGAAAATATGGAAGAAGCAAGTGTAGCTAGAGCGATTGTAGTTGAAAATCCATGCAGGCTCTTGGAAGATTATGCTACTCTAACTATTTAGGGACAATCATCATGCATAAGAAGACCTGTAGTTCAAAAAAATAATTTTGAGATTAAGCCATCTCTTATTCATATGCGTCAGCAATTTGTGCAATTCAGTGGACTTCCAAGCAATGATCCAAATAGCCACTTAGATGCTTTTCTTGAAATCTATGATACAATCAAATATAATGGAGTCACTAATGATGAAATTAGGTTAAGATTATTTTTTCTCTAAAGGATAAAGCTAAAAGTTAGCTTTATTCTCTTCCTACAGGCTCAATCACCACTTGGGATGTTACAGCACAGAAGTTCCTAAACAAGTTTTTCCCTCCTTCAAAATCTGCTAAGATACGTAATAATATTACAACTTTCATGCATATGAATAATGAATCACTATATGAAGCATAAGAGAGATTTAAAGACTTGTTGAGGAGATGCCCAAATCATGGACTACCCACATGGATGCAAGTACAAACTTTTATAATGGGACTAGTCCAAAATTTTGTTCTATGGTGGATGCAGCTAAAGGAGGATCATTGAATAACAAAATGCCAGAAGGGGCTTACAAACTATTGGAGAAGATGGCATCCAACAACTATCAATGGCCTACTGAGAGGCTACCAATGAGAAGACCAATTGGAGTGCATGAAGTGAATGGTTTCACTGCACTCAATACACAGTTTGAAGCATTGAATAGGAAGATAAACAACATGAATGCTTCAGCAATTAAAATTCAGAAAGTGACTTGTGATTTCAATGGTGGAGAACATGCTAGCATAGATTGTCAAGTAGGTAACACCTTTGCACAATCTAATGAGAATGCTAACTTTGTTAGTAATTTCAACAAGATGCAGAACAATCCCTACTCCAATATTTATAATCCAAGATGGTAAAATCCATAGAGCAATCAGAATGTAGTAAGGCCACCACCAGGATTCAAGCAACCAAAAAAGAGAAAATCTAATCTGGATGAAATTGTCAATAAATTTGTTAGCAACACTCAAAACTTCATAAACAAAACTCAAGAACTTATGAATAACATAGACATAAGGTTCCAAAATCAAGAGGCCTCAATCAAAAATTTGGAGATGGTGTTCGCTAAGGAATTTATACCGCAAGTGCATGGCATTAAGTTTTGTAGTTAGTGATGAGAAGGTTGTCATATCCATAGGGATTGTCTATTCCAATTAATCGCTAGCTATTTTATTGAATAATCCTAATTTTATTTGGAAGATGAAATAATAGGATTTTAAATAAGAAATTAAAGTAAATGGACTTTGGTGAGAAAAATCAAGATAAAGAAGCTTTGGAAGATCAATTTTACTTATGCTTCAGTCATGGTATCTTCAACTTATCATGTATTGATTGTTTTTGTCGATTTATAGATCAAGAATCTCAATGCACTTAACCTCCTCTCCCAAGTGAAAGTCAAATATCTATTCTTTACATTCCAATTTCATCCCAATAAAATTGAAATATTAGGAATACATTAAGACTTATGGTTCTTTTGAATGATCTCATAGAACCCAGGTGCTTTTCAAAGTCATCTAGCATTCAATATTATGATGTTTAGATCCATTCAGAATTACTACTCTCAAGTGTTAAATCTCAAATGCATAATCATTCAATAAATGGCCAATATATTGAAAACATTAATCATAAAACATCATAAATAAACCAAAAAAATATTCTCAATAACATAACTCATTATCTACATCAGGAAATCCACATAAGCTCCATCTCCCCTCTAGAAAGAGTTTAAATACACATCAGTGAATGCAAATCCATAAGATAAACATTCCACATTGTCCAAAATTTGATTCTACAGTCTAATCCACAATACAAATAAGAAATGGAAATGAAAACAATCAAATATTGATGATTGGAGTGGTAGAAATCTTCCCCTTTAATGCTTGGCATGAAATCCGACTTGAATCTTCCTCCCAAAAGCCTCTTCAAAAACCCTTTTCTTTCCCCTCTTTGTAGCCTCCAAAAACCCTAGCTAAAAACTCCCCTTGAAATCCCACCAAAAAATAGGTTTTATAGTGCACAACAAGGGGAGAAAACTTCTGCGTGAAATGGAGTGGCATAGGTGTAGAGGCACCCAAATCTCTGTCCAGAGTGGATGCTTGATGCTATCTAGGTGCATAGGCACCCAAAAATCTGATTATGTTGGTCATTTTGGTACATAGACACCCAAAAATCTGATTATGTTGGCCATTTTGGGAGCATGGGCACCTATTTGAGCACATAGGTGCCCAAGTTGCTATCCACTTGATATATCTTCACTGTTTCAACTATATCTTATTCACATGACATGGGAATTAGATTATTTTTATTGCATTGGAAGGCTGACTTCAAGATCTATAACTGTCCTATTGAACATGTCTTTCATATAACCTCTAAATGTGCAAAAATTGGACCACAATGGATACCATATTTTGCACATCCAAAATTGAACTAAAGTCTGATATAGGTGTAGTGTTTTAGACATAACTTCCACATATGAATGCCAAATCTAATGATTCTTAATCTATTGGATAGATAACTTAAAGGGATTCAACATTTATGTTGACCAATTTTGCTGAATCCATCTTAATCAATACTAGTAATGGCTTCAAAGTAGTATTTTTTACATTTAGCTTCATTTTGAAATAATTTGTTACCTCAAAAACCAAATAACCATATAAAGTGTCATATTTCATCAAATATAGTTATGAACCAATAAAACATGTTAAATAAAGAGGTATTAAAACATGATATATTATGAACTCATCAGATGTAGGTAGGACAACTAGCAAACATGTTGTCAAAAAGATAGCAGGGTTATTTACCTAACAAAACGGAGAAAAATTCAATTAAAAAGGTAAAGCAGTAATCTTAAGAAGTGGAAAGAAAGTGGGAGAGAAAACTATAGAACAACTAGCTCCAAAAGAAAGAGAAGAGGCAGCTAGTGAACAACTATAGGAGATAAGAAAAAGCACACTTTTTCCAGACAATCCCAAGCCATATGTGTCTCCAATCCCTTATCCTCAAAGACTTCAGCAACATAAGATGGACAAGCAATTCTTTAAATTTTTGGATGCATTTAAAAAACTATATATTAACATTCCTTTTGCAAATGACTTAGCATAGATGCCCAGCTATGCAAAATTTCTGAAGGAGATCTTGGCAAATAAAAGGAAGTTAGAGGATTATGAAACTGTAAAGTTGAATGAGGAATGTTCAGCCATCCTACAAAATAAACTGCCACAGAAGATGAAAGACGCAGGGAGTTTCACTATCCCTTGTACCATTGGTGATTCATATTTTGAAAAAGTGTGATTTGGGTGCAAGTATTAACTTAACACCCTTCTCTATTTTCAAAAGATGAGGATTGGGAGAGGTCAAAACAACTAGAGTATCACTTCAACTTGCTGATTATTCAATCAAACATCCAAGGGGTATTATGGAAGTCGTGTTGGTAAAGGTTGATAAGTTCATTTTTCCTACAGATTTCATAGTATTGGACATGGAAGAAGATAGGGAGGTACCACTTATCTTAGTTAGACCCTTCTTAGCAATAGGAAGAACTCTTATTGATGTTCAATAGGAAAAATTAATTCTTAGAGTTCAAAATGATCAAGTCATCTTTAATATTTTTGAAGCAATGAAATATCTTCGGATGTTAAATCTTATTTTGCAGTTGAATCTATTAACAAGTTGGTAAATAGAGTTTTCAGGAAAGTTTTATTGAAGATCCACTTAAAGCATGCTTGACTCAACCAAGCAACAAAGAAACTGAGAAAAAGGATGTAGAAGATTGTAAAAAAATTATGGAGTCAAACCCACCCTACTCAAAGCAACAATTACCAAGAGTTGAGGAGTTGGGGCAAATCAACAAAAGGCTTAAGCTATCTATTGAAGAGCCTCCTATTCTTGAACTCAAACCTTTATCTTATCATTTAAAATATGCTTACTTAGATGAAGTTTTTTCTCTGCCAATGATTATTTCTTCTTCTTTAACATATATGATGGAGGAGAAACTATTAAGAGTACTAAGAGAGCATAAGGGCACAATTGGATAGAAAATTACAAACATCAAAGGAGAAACTATTTAGAAGAATGCCCTTTGGTCTTTGCAATGCGCTAGTCACTTTTTGAAGATGTATGATGGTCATTTTTTCTGATATAGTTGAGGAATTCATTAAGATTTTCATGGATGATTTTTTTATTTTTGGCTCATCATTTGATTCATGTCTGCATAATTTGGCCTTAGTGTTGCAAAGATGTGAGGAGACTAACCTTATTCTGAATTGGGAGAAGTGTCATTTTATGGTGCAGGAAGGGATAGTGCTTGGACACGAGATTTTAGAAAAAAGGAATAGAAGTTGATTGTGCCAAAGTGGAGGTCATTGAAAAACTACCTCTACCCACATCTGTTAAACTTGTCAGAGGATTAATGGGGCATGGAAGATTTTATAGATAGTTTATCAAGGAATTTTCAAAAATTGCTAAACCCCTCTCTAACCTCTTAGTTAAGGATGTACCATTTAACTTTTCAAATGATTCCTTACAAGCCTTTAACGCTTTGAAGGAGAAATTGGTTTAAGCACCAATCATGGAAGCACCAGAGTGTGATCTACCTTTTAAGCTAATGTGTAATGCAAGTGATATTGCCATAGTAGCTATCTTGGGACAACAAAAAGGGAGAAATTTTCAAACCATTTACAATGATAGTAGGACCTTATTAGGAGCTTAATTGAATTACTCAACAATAGAAAGGAACTTTTGGTAGTAGTTTTTGCTTTTGATAAATTTTGTTCTTACTTGAACTAGTGATTGTTTATTCTGACCATTCAGCTCTGAAATATTTGCTTGCAAAGAAGGAAGCAAAGCCTAGATTAATTAGGTGAATTCTTTTGCAAATAGAATTTGATTTGGAAATCAATGATAAGAAGGGAATTGAGAATCCAATTGTAGATCACTTGTCCAAAATTCCAACTGCAAAAGATGAGAAAACTCCAATTCTCGAAGAATTCCCTAATGAGCATATATTTCATGTCAACTCCACACAAACACCCTGGTTTGTTGATTTTGTAAATTATTTGGCAAGTGATATTCTACCCCCTGACATGTCACCCCAATGGAAGAAAAAATTCTTTTTTGATGTTAAATATTATCTTTGGGAATAACCTTTTTTATTTAAATTTTATGCTAACCAGGTAATAAGGAGGTGTATACCAGAGGAGGAGATGATAAGTATTTTACAACATTGTCATGATGAAGAGGCAGGTGGGCATTTTAGTTCCATCAAAACTATAGCTAAGGTTTTGCAATCTAATTTTTATTGGTCAACAGTATTCCAAGATGCACAAACCCATGTACTTTCATGTGATAGATGTCAGAGAATGGAAAATATCTCCAAGAGAAATGAGATGCCTTTAAACAATATTCTTGTTTGTGAATTATTTGATGTTTGTGTTATTGATTTCATAGGACCATTTTTCTCTTCCTTTGGCCATGAGTACATTCTGGTGGCTGTAGATAATGTGTCTAAATGGGTGGAAGCTGCAATAATGCAAATAAGTGATGCTCGGGTAGTGATCAAATTTTTGAAAAAAAACATTTTTACCAGATTTGGCACTCCTAAAACAATCATCAGTGATGGGGGAATACATTTTTGTAATAAATAGTTTGATGCACTTCTCCAGAAATATAGAGTTACACATGAGATTGCAACCCCTTATCATCCTCAGACTAGTGGACAAGTAGAAGTTTTTAAACAGGAAAATCAAAAGAATTTTGGAGAAAATTGTGAATGCCTCTAGGAAAGATTGGCCAGTAAAATTTGATGATGCACTTTGGGCCTATAGGACTACGTTCAAAAAACCAATTGGGATGTCTTCTTTTAGGCTAGTGTTTAGAAAGGCTTGTCATTTACCTATGGAATTAGAACATAGAGCATATTGGGCATTAAAATTTTTGAATTTTGACAGGCAACTTGTTAAAGAAGAAAGCTTGCTACAATTAAATGAATTAAATGAACTTCACAATGAGGCTTATGAGAATGTCAAGATATACAAAGAGCGTACAAAGAGATGGCGTGATAAGCACATTCTAAGAAGAGAGATTGAAATTGGTCAAAAAGTGTTACTTTATAACTCTCGCCTTAGATTATTTCCTAGTAAGCTACATTCCAGATGGTCAGGTCCTTTCACTGTCATGAGGATATTGCCATATGGGACAGTTGAAGTTACTCATGACACCAAGGGAACATTCAAAGTGAATGGTTAATGTCTAAAGCCATCCTTTGAAGGAAGATTTGAAAACCAAAAATTCACATTAGACTTGAAAGAACCGGTTTGAAGAAAGAGATAGTCAAGCTAAAAACTATAAATCAGAACTACTTCATCCTTTCTCTTTTAGAATTTTTAGTCTAGATTAGTTTTTCTTTATTTTTCTTTTTGTTTAAATTTTCAAAGATCAATAGGTCTTTCTGAAATTTTTTTATTTTTTTTGCGTTTAG
Organism: Pouteria campechiana; assembly: GCA_036873735.1. NCBI lineage: Eukaryota > Viridiplantae > Streptophyta > Magnoliopsida > Ericales > Sapotaceae > Pouteria > Pouteria campechiana. Next base: position 5,592 of record JAYJMB010004052.1, on the reverse strand, counting down.
CTTAGTTGTTTGTTTTGTTTATTAGGATGGATTTTTTTTGTTGTGGTTTGATATTACTATTGTAGAAGTAACAAATCTAATTTCAAATTGAGCATAGAAGTTTTATGAGATTGCAGATTATGTGTCAAGTATCAAAATTGTCAGAAATTTGCAAAGAATGCCAATAAATTTCAAAAGAAGAGGATTAGAATGCGCTTCATTCAGGGAAGCCCTTAAACTTAAACTTCTTTCATTATTTCATATTAAGGACAATGTTTGATTTAAGTTAGGGAGTATTTAGAGAGTTACATTCAGATTTCATATTTGCATTCAGTTTTGGAAAAATTTTTTATATTTGGGTATAATTTTTCTCTATGAGATTCTCTTTTGATAACTCAACTAAAGAAATCCGAGGGCAATTGTGCTACAATGCTGAAATTGAATAGGATGGATTCTCTTTTAATAATCAAGTAACATATACTGAATTTTTGATTATGTTGCACATGATTAAGAAAGAAGGATAGGTGCTACCTTGTGATTTACTGATTTTTGTGATAATTACTTTTTCATGACTAAGAAAAATTTTATTGAGCACATTATGTTATGATCTTGTGCAGTGTATGTGAATTAGTGATGATATTGTGAATTCAGTAACATATTCTGGTTGACACAAGCATGCTAGAACTTATTTGATTATCCCTCATGGCGAAATCCTAGATAACATGTTTACTTGGAAGTGATTTAGGCATTCTTTGATCAGTTTGAGTCTTTCAAGCTAACCTAGTACATTCACTATCACTACTATCCCCATTGAACTTTAATAAAAGAATGGCATATGGAAAGCATGTGAAAACCATAATTCGACTTTTCTTTCTTTAGCCTCATTATTCAAACCTTTTTAGCCTAAAAAACCATGATTGACCTGCTAAGAGACATATTCTAAACACATGGTTGCAGAGAGGTACAATTGTGCATAAGAAGATAAGTTTGGGGAAGTTAAAAAGAAAATGAAAAAGGACAAAATGAAAGATTAATAAGGATTTATCCTTCAACTGGGGGGATCATATCTCCATGAACTCAATAGAAAATAAGTTTAGAGATGTGATAGTAATACAGCCCCTAGTTGAGGCAATCACATCCTAATGAATGTAACTAAAAATAAGTTTGGGGGTGTGGTAGTAATACAGTTCATAAAATAGATAGAACCTCAAACAAAAAGTCAAAAGAGTGAATATTCATGTAAAATTCAGATATGATCTCTCACGTTGTGAATCCTTATTCCTTTTCTTGTTAGCTAAACCCAAGGCCCTATTAATCCAAGTGAATATAATTATCTAAATTAATGGAGAGGATTATGAAAAGCAAGCTTATGGGGTGTTTTGTGAAGATCATGACAATCACTAGTTTGCACATTGTTGATTGAAAAACATACCTGTAGTATGAGATTGACACTATACACACATATATTTTTACTTCATGAAAGGATTGATAAAGCATTGGTTTCATGAGACTACTTAACAAGTATCTTGAGTAATTTCTAAGATATGTGCTCATGTGTAATTTGTCTAGCATGTTACTGATTATTTGAGAGAGATTTTTCTAACTGTTTCATCAGTTTATATTACTATTTTGCTCGACGATGATCAAAAGCTAAGTTATGGGGTATTTGATAAGCTCATAATATATCATATTTTTATATCTAAATTCATATATTTACGATCCTTTTATAATATGTCTTCAATGGATTATATTGACATTTAAGTAAATATTGTACTTAACAGAGTTTGTTTTATTGCTGATATAAAAATCTGTAAAATGAAATTGAAGATTACAAAAGGCACCATTTTAAAGCAATTTCTAAGATTGATGGAAGCATATTTGAAAAATGTATTCAACATGAGAATTTTAGCTTTTATTCTTAGCTTTCTGACATAATAAGAATCACATAATTTTAAGTTTATATGAGAAAGTTATGAATAAAATAGTACAATTATCTCTAAAGCTTCACATTTGTCTGCTAATTTGTCTAACGGAAGGAGTCACTTTGAGCCCCCATGACTAATAGAATATGGATGATTCAAAAGAAGTGATCAATATTAAAGTTATATCCCCTGAAATTATCTATCCATGCAAAAAGAATCATGCAATTTTGATTTCATACAAAAAATTTATGATTAAAATACTGAAACTTCTACAGAACTACTTTATCTGTAGAAAGTAGAGATTCTCTATAGTAAGTAGAGATTTGTCTACGAGGAATTACAGGAAGCAAAACTTTATCTATAGACTAATAATAGACAAAGTAGATTTGTTTAAAATGAATTGCACAAAGTATAACTTTGTCTATAAACTAACCATAGACAAAGTAGATTTGCCTGAGATAAAGTAGATACGTCTGTAGCAAGGCTACTTTGTCTGTAGACTAACCAGAGATGAATTTTACAATGCAGGGATGCAAAAAATAGTGTAAGATGAAATAGAAGTGCTATAAATGGAGATTTTAGATATTATGAACATACTTTTGCATTCCTAACTAAGATTTCAGAAATCAATAATGTGTTTAAAGTACTTTTAGTAGTTGGGTGTCATAATACCCTACTATTGGAGTTATCAAGTTGATTTTTTTGCATAAGTATTGCTGTAATCTTTAGAAGTCAAAGATGTCAAATTGAAAGCTAATTTCTAGGCATAAAAGTGTTACAGTTTTCAGAAGTTATCCTTGGAAACCAGGATGTGTAGCAACTCAGTTTATTGTGGAAGATAGAGTTGTTTTTAGAAACGAATTATTGTGCTTAAAGGAATTGCAATTCATAAAGAAGTTCTATTAAAAACCCTACTACTTGGGTTATTTAAGGACATCCAGAATAGTGTTTAAGGGGACAAACATAGTTCTGCATAGATAGTTGAATGAGAAGAAGAGCTTAGAGCAAGAGATCATTGGAGAAAGCTGCTACAACTTTCATATTCTGTTTTTCTTTCTTTCTAGTTCATCTTCTTTTTTTGAATCAACATTCAAACTTGGATTATGATGATGTTTATCAATTACTCAATTGGTTTTAAATCAAATATGATATTCTAAATTTCTTTTATCTAGGGTTAAATGGATCCTAGCAATGAAGCTTATGTTGATGTTTGATTTTTGAGTTTGATTATCTTCTTCCTCATTATTTCTTCTTTTCTATGCTTAATGTGTGCATGTGCTTAGCTACCATGTGCATGAAATATGATTCTTAATTTATACTCGAGAGAGATGAATTAAAAATAGACTATTGAATTGAAGAACATATGATGCAATGAAGTCTAGAGATAGTCATTGTACATGTGCGATCCGTGTGAGTATGACCTTGGGAGGGCATATATTACACTTGGATGCTTAAGCTAAATGAGTTTATTGATTTGGAATTGCATGGAGACATAGTAAATCACTTCAATAGGCACACCTATCATAACACTTTAGAAAAGGTGGTAGATACTTTAGTACATCCCATTAACAATGAGAGGAATGATAATTTCCCTAGTGCAATTCATTAATATAAGTGGATTTGCTAAGTGAAGTTGAATCCTGAGATATTTCCTCCATTGTATTTATTCTTTTGCTCTTACTATTTGTCAACTTCATTATTCTATTTAGATTTAGTTTTATAACATCTACTGAAATTCACTCATTCAAATAATACTATTTTGAACTAAGTTTTATACTTAGTGTATAACAACATATTTCCTCATGGGAACGATTCTCAACTTACTTATTCTATATTACTTATGATTGTATATACTTGCACAAGAGCTAACACACACCTTCATACATCTGTGATGGTCAAATTATAATTTCTCGCAAGTGCATGAGTGTATAGTAGTATATTGTGCTAAGCAATGGTTGATCTCACAGAGAACTTTCAAACTGTTTCAATTATGTCTAGTTAGTAAACTAACCTAACTCAAAAGATGAAATGATGTTAAATAAATAAAAGTGTAAGATTCATTATCAAAACATAAACAATTGTGAGTTGATGAGATTTCACAGGTTGTAAGAGTTTGAGGATCTGACTTCACCACTCAATAATATTTAATATTGTTAAGATGTTAGTATCAATTCAGAATCTTGGGTTCGTTCTATCCACTATATGATTATGACCATTAGTCATCTAGGTTTAAATCAAATATTTTTCTCATTCCAATTAACTATGGCGTGTAGTGTAATTGAGATTGAAAACCCATGAAGATCAAAAGAACTTTAATGAATAAAGTAGAATAGTTTAGCATATAGCATTTACCTTAACCATCTACTCATTCATTCAAAAGAGCACAGTACATGGTTTAGCATATGGCATCTACCTTAACCACATACTCAAAGATCATCAAATTAATTCATATAATTGATGATCAGATAATTAAATAAATTATATGATTGCATTAAACACAGTGAATGAAATAATATGATATTGAATTAATAAGCCAACGTTCTCTATTAACAATGAATATCAAGGAGGGCTACATCTTTGCCCTAGAAAAATGAAGTTATTTCATGATAAAAAAAAGAAAGAAAACTCTCTGAAATATGCAAGATTGCAAAACTTGAAATCCTTCTCTTACTTCCTTAGAGAACTTCTCATGTCCAACTTGTTGTGTGTAATTCAGTCCCTTGATGCCTTTAAATAACCCAAGCAGTAAGGTTATAATAGAACTCTTCTAATACACATAAGGATCCTCTTCCAACTCATATTTTTTTTTGATATAACACCGTATTAATAATTCAGGTATAGTAATGAGTGAAGTTTGGTAAGTTTATAAAGTTTAATTTAATTAAGTGTGAATTAAAGTGTAAATGATGAATACTGAGTGGCAGCCTAAAGATTATCAATTTTATACGATTTATGGTTCGAATTTAGATATATGGTTAACATAAAAGTTGGAGATATCAAAATTTTCTATTCATAGGATTTTGAATCACTTAAATCGGAGGCTTATATCTCAAGATATGATTTTTTTTCCAACAATGGGCCGCGTGAACAATAACGAACGGTGGGGCATTACTTATAATTAATTTTCTCCTAATATTTGCCATAATTTGGAAAAATGTTCAACATGAAAGTTGTAGGTATTAAAAGTATATTTAAATAGAAATTTTAAACATTGAATTATGATTTGTGTAGCCTAAGATATGATTCTTTTACTAGCAATGGGCTGCGTGAACAGTAACGAACGGTGGAGCATTTCTTATAATTAATTTTCTCCTAATATATTCCATAATTTGGAAAAAGGTTCAACATGAAAGTTGTAGGTATCAAAATTAGCTTTAAATATAAATTTGAATCATTGAATTCTGATTTGTGTAGCCTAAGATATGATTTTTTACTAGCAATGGGCTGCGTGAACAGTAACGAACGGTGGAGCATTTCTTATAATTAATTTTCTCCTCATATATGCCATAATTTGGAAACATGTTCAACATAAAAGTTGTAGGTATTAAAATTATCTTTAAATATAAATTTGAATCATGTAATTCTGATTTGTATAGCCTCAGATATGATTTTTGTTCCAACAATGGGCCGCGTGAACAGTAACCCAAACGGTGGAGCATTACTTATAATTAATTTTCCCCTACTATATGCC
>JAYJMB010004051.1:0-13378 GCA_036873735.1 Pouteria campechiana | reverse complement strand
TGTGTGGGTCAAGTCTCCTTTGAGCCTCCCTAAAAGGCTTTACATCATCCTCCAACATAATCTTATGCATGCATACAAATGGGCTAATTCCTTTGATATCAGCTAAAGTCCATCCTATAGTGTTCTTGTGCTCCCTCAATACATTCAACAACTTATTCTCTTCATTAACAGATAAGTTAGCAGCAATTATAATTGAAAAAGTGTCATTCACACCAAGAAATACATATTTTAAATAAAATACAGTTGCTTCAATTTCAGTTTTGGTGGTGTGACAATTGATGATACCAAATTGAAATTCAAATATGTCAAAACCTCCTTGGTGACTTCATCTTCCTTGACTTCTTCTGCACTATCCAAACCTTCTTTCAACTCTTTGATTTCTTTATCCTCCATAATGAATTCTTCAGTTGTTAGCACTAGCACCAATTTATCTTCTATTTCTTGCCGCACAAAAGTAGATGATACAAGTGAGTCCAAATCATCAATTTGAAAATAACTACTAGGATCTATAGGATCTGAAGATAATGAAAGAGAATTGTAAATAGAAAATTTTACACTCTCATCCAAAATAGTTATTTTTAGTTTCCCATTCTACACATCAATGATTATCCTAGCTATTGCCATGAATGGGCACCCTAGAAGAATGGGCACCTCTCTCTCTGGAGTCACTTGCCTCTCCATTTCAAGCACCACAAAGTCTACAGGAATAATAAATTTGTCAATCTACACCAATCTTCTACAATGCCTCTAGGATATTTTATTAATCTGTTTGCAAGTTATAGAGACATTGTAGTAGGCTTCAAGTCTCCTAAACCAAGCTGCAAGTAAATAGAATAAGACATTAGATTTATCTTTACTCCTAAATCTAACATAGATTTTACCTTATTCGTTCCTCCAATAGTGATTGTGATATTAAAACTACCTAGATCCTTCAACTTTGGAGAAAGATTTGTCTACAGAATTGCACTGGCTGCTTTTGAAACTATCACCTTTTCATAAGGCTCATACTTATTTCTCCTTGAGGTTAGTTCCTTCAAAAACTTAGCATAAGTTGGCATGTTCTTAATCATGTTGAGCAAAGGTAAGTTAACATTAACTTTAGAAAAGATATCATAAATATCAGAAAATAATTTGTTCAATTTTCTTTGCCTCAATCTTCCTGAAAAGGCACTAATGGATCACAAAGTGGTGGTGGCTTGTACTTAACTAGAAGGTCAACTATTGGAAACACGATCTTCCTTGTATGCACTTCCTCCTTTGCCTTTTTCTTCTCATTGTCTATTCCTATAGAACCATTAGATTCATCAAATTCTTCACCAACTTTATTATCAATTATCTTTCTGCTTCTCAATATTGTGACTGCTTTTACTTGCTTTGGATGACTTAGCAACTTTCTAGGTCTGTGACTTTGCACAGCTTCTACAATCATCCCCAATTATGTTTTTATCTTCTTTATTGACACCTCCACATTTTGAAATATTAATTTAGTTGCTTGGATAAAAGTCTGAACTATTTTTCTCAAGAGCGTGTTTCTTAGGTTGAAAAGAAGTTACAACTTGATTCTTATTGTGGCTATTGTTCCATGAAAAGTTTAGATGAATTCTCCAACTAGGATTGTAAGTATTTGATTAGGATCATTACATGGCCACTGGTTGTAGAAATTCATTGCATTTGCATGCTCTGAAACTCCTACAAAATTTTCATTGGAAAGACAAACATTCTGTGCGTGTCCTAGATTACCACAAATTGAACAAACCTCAGTATGGATAGGTTACTTAAATTTCACTATCATAGAGCATATTACCTTCATCTGTTTTGCCATCTATGACATTTGCATAGAAAGATCGATGTTAGAGTTGATTTCATAAATTCCTCTAGACCTACTTCTTAAACTCTTTTGTTAGGAGTTTGCTCCAAATATCTTATATAGATCATGTCTCCTGCGGGGTCTTTTCTCCCATTTCTCCATAAGCAACATTATCAACCATGGATTAGAATGGTTGTGTCAATGCATCATAGAAAAATTGACTGAGCAATTCAAGAGGATATCTATGGTGAGAGCATTAAATTAGTAATGCCTTAAATCTCTCTCATGCCTCATAGAATGCTTCCCCATCTATTTGAGAAAAAGTGGCAATCTTACTTCTCAATTCTGCAATTTTTGCATGAGAATAAAATTTAGCAATGAAATTTTTATATACTGCATCCCATGTAGTCAAGTGATCCTTGAGCCAATGTTATGAACCATGTTTTTGCTGCATCCTTAAAGGTATAAGGAAAACATCTCATGTGCAGCTAATCCTTAGTTAAACCTTGCAAAGGAAAAGTTTAAATAGTTGCATAGAATCACGCATGAATGTTAAAGGATCATCTACAGCTATACCATAAAAAGAAGGAAGTATGTTAAAGTATATATGCTTCAGATCATAATTCCTAGCATTATCATTCAAAACTATGCATAAAGGTGAGATTCCAATAGTTGGGCATGAAAACTCTTTCATAAGTTGTTGAGCTTGTTGAGCCACTCGGTTCTCCACGTTGTCAGCAATCTGAACATCTTCTTCACTTATGCTATCTGTCTATATTTCCACTTTATTAATGAATCATTCAAGGGCAACAGAACTGGATTCAGGGATCATCTTCCTTGCATTTATAATTCTACAAAAGAATTAAAGAAAGAATTTGAAAATTTGGAATGAAATAAACTACAAAAACTAAAAGAAAAGTTATAACTAGATTACTAAAATCAATTTAAGAACAGTTCTTGGACAATGATGCCAAAAACTTGATGGTCAAATTATAATTCCTCGCAAGTGCACGAGTATATAGTAGTATAGTGTACAAAGCAAGGGTCAATCCCACAGAGAACTGTCAAACTAATTCAATTATGTTTAGTTACTAAAATGAGTTGTTCTAAATTAATAAGATAAATTAAAGATTAAGTAATTAAAAGTGTAATGTAAGATAACAGAAAATAATGACAGTAAATAATGTAAAAGAGATTTCAGGTTATAAGAGTCTGGGGATTTGACTTCACCACCCAATGATATTTATTATTGTTGAGATATTGGTATCAGTTCATCATTTTGGGTTTGTTCTATCAACTATATGATTATTACCGTTAGGATTTGGATTTAAATCAAGTATTTTCTCCCATTCCAATTACTTATGGCATGTAGTATAATTGAGATTGAAAACTCATGAAGGTCAAAAGAACTTTAATGAACCAAACAAAATAGTTTAGCATATGACATCTATCTTAACTATCTACTCATTCATTCAAAAGAGGATAATATATGATTTAGCATATGGCATCTACCTTAACCACTTACTCAAAGATAATCAAGCTAATTTACATAATTGGTGATCAGACAATTAAATAAATCAGATGACTGTATTATATATAATTAATAAAATAAGATGATATTGAATTAATAAACCAACAATCTATTTTAACAATGAACATCAAGGAGGGCTATATCATTGCCCCAGAAAAAGAAATTTAGTTCATAGTAAAAATAAAAATAAAACTCTCTAAAATATGCATGATTACAGAATTTAAAATCCTTCCCTTGTTCCCTTGCTTCTCTGGTACTCTCTGTGTTGAACTATGTTCCCCCCCTTTGAAACTCTATCCTTGACATCCTTAAATAACCCAAACAGCAAGGTTTTAGTAGAACTCCTCCATGAATTTTAATTCCTTTACACAAAAAGATCCTCTTCTAAGAATAACTGTGTCTTTCTATAATAAAAGATAGCTATCATGCAAAAAATAGGAGTTCCAAAATAGATAGAATTGTTGTACAACGAGTTTCCAAAGATGCCTTCCAAAAATTGCAACAACCTATGCATTGTGAACTTCCAAAAATTTTAGCAACTTGTGTGGAGGATTTTGGTTCCAAAGATAACTCAAATAATTACAAGTGTTGATCATTGTGAGACCCCATTGCCAAAAATACATTTCTAAGCTCTGAAATCATAATTTGGACAAAACATCACATTTAACATATCTGAAATTTTCATGTTTCACACTTCTATTTCATCCCAAAACTGCCTTCTGTATTTTTTGAATCTACTTTATCTATGCTTAGTCTACAGACAAAGTTCTGCAGTACGTCTTAGACAAATATGCTTGGTCTATGGGTAGTCTATAGATAAAGTTTTGTCTCCAACAGATGAAGTTCTACTTACTATAGATAAAGTTCTGTCACTAACAAACAAAGTTCTACTTACTACAGACAAAGTTCTATTATTAGCAGATGAAGCTCTACTTACTGCAGATAAAGTATTTCTAGAGATAATTTTAGTATTTTGATCATAATGTTCTCGTACAAAATTAGAATTGCATGATTCTTTTGTATTGAATAGATAATTTTAGGAGATATAACTTTTATGTTGATCTCTTTGTTTGAATCATCCATCTTCTATGAGTTATGCACCATCAAAGTGACACCTTCTGTTAGACGAAGTAGCAGACGAATGTGAAGCTCTATAGATAGGTACAATGTTTTAGCCATAACTTTCTCATATAAACTAAGAATCATATGATTCTTAATGAATTGGAAATATACGAACAAAGACTAAAACTTTCATGTTGAACATATTTTCAAAATATGCTTCCATCAGTCCTAGAAATTACTTTAAATTGATGCCTTTTGTAATATTCAATTTCATTTTTACAGAATTTTATGTCTACAATAAAATAAACTTTGTTAAGTGCAATATTCACTTAAATGTTAGTATAAACCACTGAAAACACATTAAAAGTGTATTTTAAAAATATGAATTTAGATATAAAAATATGATATATTATGAGCTTATCATGAACCAAAAGAGATATATGGCAAACAACCAAGTTTTGATGATGAACAACAACATATGAGTGAACACTCAAGGTACTGACAATCATATTTCCTAGTATTGTAGAAATAAATATAAAAGTTATATGGGGAAATAACATAATCGTAGTGGATAGAGTATAAAAGGTTTACATCGAGAGTAAGATCCACTATATAGGAGGAAGACATAAATGCTCAGAAAAAATGACACTGAAACTTTGAAAAGACCTCAAGAGCATATTCGAAGCTATGTCATCCAAGATCTTCAAAGTGACTAAATATTGTGGACTAGGTTTAAGTTATGGTAGAAATCCTCCTTGGATAGGGTCGAATGAACTCAACATTTGTCCATAACCAAAAGATGAAATTAGATGGCAGAAGCATAGCTCTTGGCCTCAGACAAACCAGTAACATCTTGGGTATTCTTTTACGGATGAAGTCAAAACAAATCTTGGAAGAAGTTAAGCTCCAATTGATCATCTTGGCATTCCAATGAAGACTTACTTTGTCCGAGACTAACTTAGGACAAAGTAACAATGTTACAAAGTCATCGGACAAAGTAAGAGCATTGTAGCATACTTGGACAAAGTTGCTCAGACAAAGTGGACTTCATCGCATGACTAAATTCATCTGAGACTATCTACGGACAAAGCAAAAACATTACAGAAGCCTTGGATGAATCAAACATGCTACAATATACTTGGACAAAGTAGACTTCACTACATAAATAAATTTGTCCGAAACTAACTTCGAACAAAGTAAGAAGTGCCACAATGGACTAGGACGAATCTGCACCGACAAAGTATTACTTGGACAAATTAGATGACTCCATCTTATGATTCTAATTAGAGCCAATTTGTTTGACACAAAACCTGAGACAAACTAGAACTCTTTGGATAAACTCTGGCTAAAACACTTGGACAAATCTACACGAGTAGAAGCTACTTATTGCAGACAAAGGTAGTTGTACTCTCTGGACAAATCTTCTCATGAGCAGAATATATTAACTCCAGACAAAGTAACTTAGCTAAAGATGGAAAGAAATTCAAAGAGTAGCAGTTTTTATTTAGTCAACAATTATTCTCTTAAAAGTTATGTCTCTTCAAACTTAATGAGCATCTTTCCAAAATAATGAAAGAGTCAACTATGCAGCATCTCCTTATCTGACATTTGCCAAAACTAGAAATGCATCTTCTTCAAGGTCGACATTGTAAGCTTTCTAGCTTCTACAAATTAATTAGAAGATATCTTTTCAATGGAAGAAAATTAGAACAGTCTTCAATATCTAACGGAAGCCATTCACCACCAATGAGCAAAAACTTCAAAAACACTATAAACGCAATGTAGACACAATGAAGAAAAAGGGAGGAAGTGTTGGTCCCTTAGATAATAGTAGCTCAAGAGGGAGGGGGGGGGGTGCACGAGAATTGAGCTTTTAAAACTTTTGGCCAAATCAAATAATCAAAGTGCTGAATAAATAAGTAGAATAGATTGCATAATACACAGTACAAGAATTTTACAGCGGTTTGGCCTTTCCTAGGTTCCTATTCCACTTCTTTGAGTCAATTTCCTCTACTGATCTCAGGTTCCACTAACAACTTGATGAACCTATCAAATACACATTGGTTTTCCCACAAGCTCACCAACCAACTTACTAGTTTTCCAAGCTAACCAAAAACTTTTTCAACTTGTTGGTTTTCAAAGCTCACTAACAAACTTGAATCCTTTCAGGAAATTTCCTACTTGCTTATCTCAATACATAAACACCAAGCACTCTGCTTGTGTTACAAAATACTAAAAAGAAGTATATAGATTAATGTCTCTCACTTAGGTAGACTCGTACATAAATTTAGAACTCTAAATAAATGAATAAGCAATATGAGTAAAAGATTCAATCTCCTTGATTGAGAAGTGATTTAGACTTTGAGAACTCTAATGAAGTTGTAGCCGTTGGAGTTGAACTTTGAAAGAAGATTTTGAATGCTCAAAACTTTAGCTTCTTTATATTTTCTTATATTCAATATGTTCTATATATTTTGTTTGGCATCCGAATGCCTCTTTTATAGGCTGAAAGAGATTTTTTCATTGCTAACTGTGATAGAATTTCAAACATTCAAAATTTTTTTTCTTCACTTTACACTTTGTCTGATGTATAACTTTGTAGCAATCTGATATTGGTCCATAACTTTGTTGATGACTTTTCTTAATGTTCCCATGAGTATCGAATGCTCCAAAGCAATTTCTTCGGTTACGCCAAAGTGACTAGTGAACAACCATACCCTTTGAATAATTTTGGATTCTCTAAAATAATAGTAAACCTTCTTAATTGTGATAGATCTTTGTAGAGAAGAGTTCAAATTTTTTGAACTTTTGATGCTTCAGAAAAGGGTGACTCCAAAGTACTATTCGATGACTCTAAAGTTTACTTGTTGACTCCGAAGTAAGTTTTTGAAGACTCCAAAGTAAGGTTGCTGACTTTGAAGTTTGTTTGTTGACTCCAAAGATTGCTTGTTGACTTTGAAGTATATTTTTATATCTCCAAAGTAGGTTTGATTTACTCCAAAATGTATCTAATTAACTCCAAAGTGTATCTTCATAACTTTGAAGCTTGTCTGATTAACTCCCAAGTATGTCTTGTTGATTCCGAAATGTACTGTGACAACTCTGAAACTTCCATGATGACTCCAAAACATACTATGATGATTCAAAAGCTTTCCTGTTGGCTCTTAAGTGTGCTATGACAATTTCAAAACTTATCTTTTACTTTTGAAGCTTACTTTGATGACTCTGAAACCTTTTTGTTGGTTCCAAAGTATGATGTGATGATTCCAAAGCTTATCTATTGACTTCGATGTATGCTTATGATGACTCCAAAGCTTATCTTGGGCTAACTCCAAAGCTTTCTAATTAACTCCGAAGCATGTCTTGATGTCTTCAAAGATATTCTTATTAGCTCTGAAGCATGCTTTGAAGACTTTTAGATCTTTGTTTTCTTGTTTTAAGTATATATGAAATTTATATACTAATTTTAATGAGCATTAACTTGGTTTCTACCTTTAATCATCATGAGGATTATTCTCAAGTTAAGTATGGGATAATATTTCTACAATATGCTTGAGAATAAATTGTTTGTATCTTAATGTTTCACTCATGTCTTTGCTCATCATCAAAACTTACTTGGTTAAGAATATTCATCATCAAAATCAAGCTAGATAGAATGTTTGATAGGAAGAAGAGAGAAAAATGAAAAGCAAAAAGCACTCAATCTAGTAACCTCTCAAGGAAAAAGCATTCAATCTAACAGCATGGGAGATGCTAGAGAACATTATAAATGAAAGTGAAAGTGAAAAAGAAGAAGAACATGAAGCTCAAATTAGTCAACTTTCTCCAAACAAAAGCACTCATGATGAACTTCATACGAGAATTAGCTTCATGGAAATCCATGAAGAGCAGGTAAATTCTAATTCTAAGACTCCCAGTCATGAAAAGATTTTATAAAAAGTATATTCAAATTTCATTACCTTGAAAGAAAAGTATAGAAAGACTGAAAAAAGAGCTCAAAAGAATTGCAAATGAATGCTCCAAAATAAAGAAAGAAAATTCCAAGCTTAAGAATAACAATAATACCAATAGTATACTTGAGCAAGTAGTAGCTGAGAACAATGCTCTGAAAAAGACATTGACTTCCACTTTGTTAAAAATGAAACCAAAGAAAATAAGTGGACAATAACAACATAGAAAATTCAAGCCTAAACAAACTATAATGTGGGTTCCAAAGATAGTTGCAAATGTACTACATGCAACCCAAATTCCCTTAGTTAAAATTTTTTTACTTGAGAAACATTGGGTACAAACTTTACTTGCAACTAACCCACTGGACTCATTCCCAAATGGGTACCAAAAGTTAAAACTTAACTTTATCTTGCAAGTGTACTTGGGAGCCACAAAGAGCAGTACATGGTATATCGATAGTGGTTGCTTAAGGCACATGATAGGGAATAAGGAGTTGTTCATGGAGCTAAAAATAAAATCTAGTGGAATAGTAACCTTTGGTGATAATGATAAAGCTAGAGTAGTTGGGATCGATAAGGTTGGCCAACCTCTATCTACTTCAATTTTAGATGTACTTTTAGTAGAAGGATCAAAACACAATCTTCTTAGCGTAACTCAGTTTTGTAACAAAGGCTACAAAGTTGTGTTTAAATTTCAATCTTGTTTTGTATTAGATAAGTCTTAATTAGTTATAGTATATGGTAGAAGAGATGAAAATATATATTTGGTTGATCTTTTAGATATTCAAGCTAAATGTCTTATTGTGAGTGACAACAGACCCATGTTATGGCATAGAAGGCTAGGATATGCCAACAAAAATTTGATTTAATGATTGTATAATAAAGGTCTAGTTGTTGGTTTACCAAAACTCAAATTTTGATAATAAATTGTATGATACTTGATGAAAGGCAAGCAAGTAAAAGAATCATTCAAATCAAATAGAGAAATATACACAACTATACCCCATCAGTTGCAACATATGGATTTAGGTGGACCAACAAGGATAAGAAGCCTTGGAGGGAAACATTACGCATATGTCATTATAGATGAATATAGTAGATTTACCTGGGTAATGCTTCTAGCATCCAAAGATGAAGTTTTTTCATTCTTTGAAGTATTTTCTAAATGCGTTTAGAATGAATAAAGTTCTCATATTGTTGCCCTAGGGAGTGACCATAGTGGAGAGTTTGAGAATCATAGAATCAATGATTTCTGTGAAAGAAATAGTATTCTTCAAACTTTCTCTGTGCCAAGAACACCCCAACAAGATGGAGTAGCAGAAAGAAAGAACAGATCCTTGCAAGAGATGGCAAGGACAATGTTGAGTAAATACAGCCTCCCACAGTATTTTTGGGCTAAAGCAATAAACATCGCATGCTACATTATTAACAAAGTCTTTGTTAGATCTATACTCAATAAAACTCCATTTGAATTATATTATGGTAAGAAACCAAATATTTCATATTTTCATATATTTAGTTGTAAATGCTTTATTATTAACAATGGTAAAAAAATCCTTGGAAAGTTTGATAATAGATCCGATCAAGGTATATTTTTGGGTTATTCCATTGTTAGCATAACATTTAGAGTGTACAATCTAAGCCTTAAGATTGTAGAGGAATCCATTCATGTTAAATTTGATGAATATAGTAACTCTACAAAAAGAAATAGTGATTTTAATGATGATTTAGATAATCTACCAACAAGTGTGGAGAAATTGAAATTACAAAATAATCAAGAAGAAGCTACATTATTAGAAATAATAATGGATGAAGCTGAACTATCCACAACAAAGGTAAATGAGAGAGGTAACTCATCTCTTCGTAGAGATTAGAGATTTATGCATGCACATCCTGAAAACCAGATAATTGGTGATGTGTTAGATAAATTTAGAACTAGATCATCCTATCACTAAATATGTGGTAATTTTGCTTTCATTGCTCAATTGAAACCAACTTGCATAGACCAAGCATTAGAAGATGACAACTAGATTTTAGTTATGTAAGAAGAATTGGATCAATTTAAAAAAAATGATATGTGGACATTATTCTAAGGCCAAATCATCAATCTATTATAGGAAAAAAATGGGTCTTCAAGAAAAAACTAGATGAATCAAGAATTATGGTGAAAAATAAGACAAGATTAGTTTCAAAGGGGTACTATCAAGAAGAAGATATAGACTTTAAAGAGTCATACGCCCCTGTTACAAGGATTGAAGCCATTAGAATGCTTCTTACATTTGCATCATATATGGATTTCAAACTATGTCAAATGGATGTAAAAGTGAATTCTTAAATGGTTTTATTAATGAAGAGGAATATATGGAACAAACCCCTGGGTTTGAAGATTTTTATTAAGAAAGGTTTTTCAGGGGGTAAAGTGGATACCACTCTCTTCATTAAGTATTCAAAGAAAGACATTCTTATAGTTCAAATTTATGTTGACGATATGGTATTTGGTGCAACTAACAAAAATCTTTATCAAGAATTTTCTAAGACCATATAGGGAGAATTTGAAATTAGTTTGATGGGTGAACTCAATTTCTTCTTGGGGCTATAAATCAAATAAGAGGAAGATGGAATCTTCATTCACCAAGTTAAGTATACAAGAGAACTTCTAAAGAAATTCAATATTGAATATGGTAAAAGATATAGAACACTAATGAATACTTCCATAAAGATAGACAAAGATGAAAGAAGTAAATCTGTTTGCCAAAAATTTTATAGAAGCATGATAGGATCTCTGCTATGTTTAACTGCTAGTAGACCAGATATAATGCTTAGTGTCTGCATGTGTGCTAGATTTCAGTCAGATCCAAAAGAGTCACATGTAATTGCTATAAAGAGAACTTTTAGATACCTTTTAGACACACCAAACCTCGTTTTGTGATATCCAAAAAGTTCTGATTTCAATTTAGTGGGGTACTTAGATGTAAATTTTGCTAGATATAAAGTAAATAGAAAGAGTACTTTAGGATATTGTTAGTTTCTAAGAAGTATGATCATATCATGGTTTTTCAAGAAATAGACATTTGTGACATTATCAATTGTCGAAGGAGCATATATAGTAGTTGATAGTAATTATGCTCAAATCCTTTGGATGAAGCAACAATTAAATGATTCTAATTTTAATTTTGTTAATTTCCCATAAGATGTGATAATACTAGTGCCATAAATCTAACCAAAAATCTAGTCTTACATTCTAGAAAAAACATGTAGAAATTAGCCATCACTTTATTAGAGATCATCTTTAGAATCATAATATATGTTTAGAAATTGTGCCTACTGAAAATCAACTAACAGATATATTTACTAAACCTCTTCTAGAAGATAGATTTAGTAAATTAAGAAGAGAATTAGGTGTTTTAGATCCAAATGCTTAAATTGGAAATTAATAAAATATTTATAAAATAGAAAAATGTGTCCTGTACTAATAACTATGGCAAAAAAAAGCACTAAAAGAACAAACTTAAAAATTTATGGTATTTTGGAGCCTCCAAAACAAGATTTCAGACTCTCCAAAGGAGGACTAAGAAAAGCCTCTAAAAGAATTCCATGCCCTAAAACTAAATGTCGTAACCTTCAATAGATCATGTTGCCTCCAAAGTAAAGCTTTGGAGTCACTGGATCATTACAATCGTTGCCTCCAAAAGTCACAAATACTATCTTTAGAGCCTGCAAAAAAATCTTTTGGAGAAGTTGAACTTCCAAAACTCTATTTAATTGTTCAAAAACTTTAGAAAACCTAAAACCCCTTTTCTAGAGCATCTGAAAGCATCCCTTCAAAACATCTTCTCCATCAATCTCTTATTCTCCACATCTTTCCACTACAATGGCAAGCACAAAATCAACTAATACAAACATCAAAATGAAGGAAAGGGATGAAGCCTTAGAGACAAACATTTCCAAAATAGTAAGACATGAAGATAACACATTTGAGATAATTTTTCTTAACAAAGAAAGTGCCTATTCTAGGTATCTTGAAAAGTATGAGAATAAGAAAATCATCAAGGGTAGGGCATTCAATTTTGAAGTATTTGGAGAAAGAGGAATGAACTTGGAAGTATGCGAATGACTTCGATTCCAAGGTTGGACTAATTTTTTGAGCTATAAAGATCCATGTTATCCTAGAATGGTGAAGTCTTTAATCAGCAATCTAAATTCAAGTATGTAGAAATCATGGATAGGAGAGATTGAGATAAACCTATCCCTTAATAACTTGAAAAGAGTCCTCAACTTCCTTGAAATTGAATAAGAACATGTTGAGTGACCATCAAGTAGAATAAGATTGTTCTCAGAGTTGGCAAGAGTTGAAATAATGCAAAGGAAAATTACTTACATGCTAGTCATATAAGCCTAGGTTACAAATTGACATATACAATGGTGATAAATAATGTGTATCTAAGGATAGGAACCACACACTCAATTTTAGAGAAGGATGCAAAAGTATTGTGGGCTTTGAAAAATAAGAAGAAAATAAACCTTCCACAAATCATAGTGGATCATCTGTATTTAGTAAAATCTACAACAAGATTTTCACTTCCATACGGGATGATCTTCACAAGAATTCGCAGAGATGCAGGAATAAATCTAATAAAAGAGAAGAAAGAAGAGTCTAAAGACTCAGACATAGTTGATGAAAGAACATTAAAAAGAATGAGTTTCATGAGGACATCACAAGGCTAGATCAGTGAAAAACCAAGAAAAACTAAACAACTAAAGAGATCCAGACTAGAAGAACAAGAATTAGAATGCCCAACAAGACATGAGGCCCTAAAAATAAGAGAAGTCTCTAGAGAAGATCAAGGAAATATTAGAGTACAAGGGTCAGAAGAAGCACTAAGAGAAGAAAATGAGACAGTAACCCATTAGATCCCTATCACCCATTAGACACTCCTATCAACCAACCACACCAACTACCATATCTATTTCCACTACACAACCACTCCCACAGGACTTGGAGGATAGACTGATAATGATTGAACACTA
>JAYJMB010004049.1:0-13382 GCA_036873735.1 Pouteria campechiana | reverse complement strand
TAACTTATTAGTACCTTAACTTTTCACTCATATATATGCTCATCAAAACTTAGATGCTAATTCACATTCATCATCAAAATCAGGTTAAAGAGAAGGGTAACTTAACATTTTCTCTCCTTTTGATGATGATAAAACATTTGAGTGATATGTTTTAGAATATAAACTTAAAAATTTTCTACTGAACCTAATATCTCCCCCTAAATGAAAGCTCCCCCTAAATGAGAGCACTTGTTCAATAATAAGTGAATGAAATGTAGTTATGCTCTTGTTTAATTCTAAGTTAATGTAACATTGTCATTGTTGTTTTTTAATGAAATGTTGTCATTATTATTATTTCTCCCTTTTTGTCATAATAAAAAGGAACACAAGGAAAAGGCATATACAATGCGGAAAAAAATTGTATTGATTGAAGAAAGTAGTTTGTTATTTATTACATAAGATCAATATAAAAAGAATCTACATCAAGAAGAAAATTACAAGCTAAGAATACAAGCTATGATGTGGTTAGGTTAGGATTTTTGGGTAATTTGGAATAAGTTAATGGAAAGAAGGTGGGGCTATCAGATTGTGGGGTAGGTTGGGTGGAAGGTTTGGGTGCTGGAGTGGATGGGGTAGAAGATGTAGGTTTGGGTTTTTGGGTTCTAGGTCTTTTGGAAACACCTTGTTTGGTTTTGGATTAAGAAAGAGAGATGGGGCCAATAGGAATGGCAATGGGAGGTTCTGTTTGATAAGAGGGGCTAGAGACACTAACTGGGATGAGTTGAAGTCTTGCCCTAATGGCAGGATCTTTCAACTTAAGAAAAGGAATGGGTTCATTATTGAGGAAAGCTTGGTAATTAGCAAGCATTCTACCATTGCGTTCCTCATGGTTTAGAGTGATGGGTGGATTTTGATGACAACAAAACTTGGCTTAAGGCTTGATTTTAGCTACTGATGTTTTTAATATAGGAAACTTAAAATATGCTTGGATTGTGTATTCTTTGGTAAAGTTATCATTTATACAAGTATATTACACAAATTATTTTAGAATGAAGAATTCATCTTGATCCATAGTGCATTAACCTTGATTATCATGTGTTGGATCATAGATATAATTTTGCTTAAACATAAGCATGTATTTCATGGAGTCATGACTTAAGCCTTTATTGAAAAACATAATATATGAGCAAATGCTTTTATCCATGCCTTACAACTTGAGAAAATCCTAATGGATAAACATATCTTGATAAGCATGCTTCATAGACATATTTGATTGAATTTACCTTTATTCAAAGCATGATTCAAATTATTTATCCATGCCTGAAAACTTATGAAAATTATGTGGATAAATGTGTTTTTATTTATGATGAATAAATTCAAAGTTTCACAAGTGGCAAAGTGTAGAAATGTTAAGTGCAGAACTGTAATTGCTTACCGCGGCTACCTATGAATACTGCCTGCTATCCATAGATGAAGTACTTAGTCTTAAAAAGCCATCTACTAGTTCACCTACTGCCTGCTAATTTTGCTTGTAAGGTAATCACTTGGCATAACCACCTGCGAGTGGACAGCAAGGTAGATGCAGGAGTTTTTGCAGACATCTGACCATAGTCACATGGAGTAGCCGCCTACCATATCGCCTGACAGACAATCGTTGAACAAAGTTGCCTACCATTACTGTCTGCCAACTTCTAATGGTCAAAAATTCGAATGTTGCAGGCCTCGAAATTACTTCCCACTCCTTCCAATGGTCATATTTTTTAAGTTCTATTTAAGGGGAAGCTAAGGGACGATTCAATGTTGAAGAAGCAAGGGAATTGTTCTTGAAACCTTTCATAAATTTTTAGATCCCTAAGCCAAGAGTTTGAAATTGAAATATCATTCAAAAACTTCATTTCTATGCATTCGTTTATGACCTACTTCTTCAATGTATCCAAGGGAGATCTTATGTGATACAAGGAGCTACACAAAGATCAAGTCTTCCCAAAGATCATCAAGAAGCTTGAGAGTTCTAAGTGTCAAAGGTGCATCAATCAATAGGAAACCCATTCAAGTTTTCTATGTGTTTTCACTCTAAGTGCAACCAAGATCAAAGAGCTTCAATGCTACATCAACACTATATTAAGGGAGTTTGAAATCACTGTAATGTGTTTATTGTGTTATCATTCAATTTTGTGCTTTAACTATGCGAATTCATCAACCTAGAGAGAAGCATATCATTGTACACAAAATACCTGTAAAGGTAGAGTTTCTAGTTAGCTCATGAAACTAGTGTTATACTCCTTGGTACTGAAATCTAGAAAAGTGCTAAGAGCACTATGTTTATGCCCCTAGAGCTAGAATCTAGAAGAGTACTAAAAGCGCTACTTGTATTTCTACTATTGGATATAGTGGAACCGAAGACACAAGGTGTGTGTGTTTTTAGAAGAGTGAATGTACGGACGGGGTACCCAAACTACTATAAAAATTTTATTTTTTGTGTATTTGATTGATTTACTATTTGTGTGCTTTATTGCTTTATTATTTATCTCATATTACATAGCATACAAGCATGAAAAGAGAAAAATTGATTTCATGGGGGTTAAAAAATAATTTTTATAGACCTAATTTACCCCTCCTCTCTTGGGTTAAGCCACCTTATAGGAACTAACAGTAGGTAGGAAGAAGAGGGCTTGGGTTTAGGCTTTTGTGGTAGCTTAGTTTTGGTCTTGGGGGCTGGTTTGGACTTAGGAGAGGCTTTTGGTTTAGGTGAAGTGTAACACCTTGGGTGTTAATGGATGTTGAAAATGAGGGAGAATTTTTTACATTTTAGCATAATGTGGAATTGAGATGATAAATAGTGTTTTATAAAGAAATTTGTTATGGAACACTGAATTAAACAAAGAGAATGGTTTCATTAATAGTTTTGAGTGAAATTAACCCAAGTAGTGATTTTGAGTAAAGTCATGTATATGACTTGAATGGCTAATGTAGCATGATTATTATATATAATGTGATGTGTATGAGATATTGAATCAAAATTTTAAAATATATGAAAAGAACTCAATAGGTGAAATTAAGCAAAGGCACAATTATGATCTATATTAATACCTAATATGATTACCATAGGTATTGTGATATGTGGGGAATCTTGGTTTAAGACTTGGGTGTAATTTGGAATGGAATTAGAATGTGGAGTCATTTATAGCAGAAATTCAAAGAAAATTCAGTTAAAAAGAACTAAAATAGTGAATTTGGAAAAAAGCATATCTATGATCAATGTGAATGGCCTAAGATAGTTATTATGTGTATTTTAATGTGTGTTTATTATGTGTATTTTAATGTGTGTGAAATATTAGTTTGAGTTTTGGATGCATTTTGGAATGAAAATGACCTATGGAGTTACTTATGACAGAAAAAGGTCAGTAAAAATAATTGAATAAGTAATTTTTGATAATTGACCTCAAACGACATAGTGAATGGTATGAACATAATTCATTTCATGTATATGATGTGTGAGAAGTGATTATTGAGAGATTTGAAATGTTTTATGTAAAAAGGAGTTATGGTAATTTTTCATAAGTATAGATGCTAAATTTAAAAAAGGATTCATTGTGATTGATTTTTGACATGGATAATGGACTAATTTGAAAATGTGAGCTTGATTGATTGGATGGAAATAACATAGAATTCTTTATTTAATGTTAATTGATGAACATATATCTGTTTATGCTTAGTTATAATGATGGATATGGATTATTTGATATAAAATGTGCTAATGGTGGATTAATTATAGTTAATACATTTGTCTACTTACTGAGTTGCCCGAACTCATGCCTTCTTGTTTAATTTTTAGTTGACAGGTCAGGTGAGGAATCCCCATTGTGGATTAGGACTGGTAAGTAAGATGAGAAGACATATTCTTGTGGTGTACCTAAATGTTGGATTAGAATCCCATTATATATGTATAATTGTATTTAATGATCTCAATTGATGTACAATTGTAATTAATAGATTTTAATTGAGCTATATTTGATATTGAAGAAACTAAATTAATATATTGTTAGTAGTGGCATGTATAAATGATTCCATTATCAGTTTGTTAATGGATTTTCAGGATGTAGATTGTCATCATGATTCTACCCAGATCTTGGGTTATTAGTGAGTGGGTGTATATGTTTATAATTTATATTATTGGTTTATTATATTTAATGAATAATTATACAAGTTAGCCCCTAATATTGCACGGAAAATGTTGTCCATTTTTCTGTAGAAACTAATCAAGTTCCAAATAGGACTCAAGCACCCCCACCCTAAAAGTGGACAAATTTAGGTGAAAAATAGTACAAAATGATAAGTCGTGCCTCGGAAGGCGAGGCGTGACATGAAGCTTTTTGCTTTTGAGAATCTGATTTAATTTTTGGTAAAGGTTGAGGTTACAAAGTAGGTTCTTGATCTGGCTCTAATTTGAGAACTTGTTTTGAACCTAGATGGAGTGGGAAAGGTTAGAATTGAGGAGTTCAAGAAAGGTAGGAAGAACTTGGTCAAAATGGCTTGAAGATTAGCCTACTTGAAGGAAGTGATTTCTTCCTCAATAATGTGAATGAAGTGGTGAGGTTCTGAGGGTGAAGGGAGACTGGTCCTAGGAGGAATGAGTGGAGAGAGTAATTGAAGTAGGTTTTGGGAATATTCATCTAGATATGTTTCTAGATGAGGAAGTGGCTAAGGAGCGTAGCTGCTAGAAGTGAGAGGATGATGAGGTAGAAGTTGGATTCTAGACAAAGATTTAGGATTAGAAAGATGTGGAAAGGGCAGCTCTTCTGGAGAAATAATAAAGTTGTGGGAATGGAATTATGTCAGAGATGGTTGTGTTGATCTCTGACCTGGCTTCAACTCTTCTTACTTGCTCCACCTTCTTTGGTTTCTTAGAGATCTATCCTTCTGATGTCTCTCTGAATCCCATTCTTTTAATGGTGGCCTTACTAATAGCTTCAGTGACTTTTGTAATTTCTTTTTGTTCTTCATGAAGGTTCACTCCTGCATCCCTTAAAAATTTGGTGAAGACCATTCCATAAGGTAGTGAGAGTCTTGAATTGGTCTTGACCATGTAGAGATGATCACTAATGGTATTTGCAAGATCTATTTTCTTCATGTTCTTCAAGGCCTAGAGAATTTTGGCATCTTCCTCAAATATTTGGTCTGAGCTTCCAATCTTTGGATGAATGTTATTGAATATCAAGTAGTGAATAATCTTTAAGTCCAAATTCAAATGACTAGCATGGAGATAGTTCTCCTTTTCACTAATTTCTACTCCTACTAAGTCTTAGAACAATATGGTCTTAGTTGAGGGCCATTCGATTCCACCTTTCTCAACTTCAATTAGTTCAAAGGATCTTCTTTTACTGTCCGGTGATAAGTCTACTTCTACTTTCCCTATCAAGGATTTTTTTAGTGTTATTATTATAGTTGTTAATCAATACTTTCACCAATCTAAAGTAGCAAATATCACTTTAACTCATAAACTTCTTCTATCCTTGGAATTATAACCATTTTGCTTTATCCAAGTTCAGCCCTTTTTCTCTATGAGCTTCAAAATCAAATGCTCTTCCTTTGACTATTCTTTTATTCACAAAATGATTTTGGAATCTTTCTAGTGCGGAGCTGTTGTTATTGAAGATTACCTGAAGGGTGTAATCTTCAAACCTCCGTCTCTTGGTCAGAGTCTCTTCTTTTGTGTTTTCCCTTCTTCTTCTTCTTCCGAATTCTGTTAATGCGGAGCCTACTAATTTGCTTACTCTCTTAGTTCTCGCCATTTGCAGCGATTGAATTTAAGCGAGGATTGGAAATTTTTGGCTTAGGGTTTTGGGAGGAAGGGTTTTTGGAAGAATGAAATGCTTTCTCGAAATGGGAATGGAATAGTATTGATTCAAAAGTGTGTAAGGTTTTAAAACAAGTGGGAATGCAAATCATTTTGTCCTAAATAGGGTTTCAAAGCTTAAAGATAAGAGTTTTAGATCCTTTGAAAGGGGTTTTATCTACTAAGAGAACAATTTTGAAGTTTCAAATCTTTTGGGATTATAACTTCAGATGTTCTAAGGGCGCTTCAATTGGCGCTAAAAGCCTTTAGAGATAGGAAGTTAAACTTTAGACTTTCTGAAATGGACTTCAGTCCGATCTTTAGAGGTTCTGAAGTGAAGTTTCAGAACTTTCGAAGGTGTATAATGTTTCTAGAGTTTGAAATTTCATGAAAAAGGACACAACACAATATCTGAATCTCTTTCAAAGTTTCTGAAAGAACCTCTAAAATTAACTAATTAGTAGAAAGTATAAAGTAAATGTAGAATTCATGCATTCAAATATAAATATAACATTGAGATCATGTAACTAAGAACATTATAAGATATTCACATGACATATAATTCATGCACATGGGTCTAACATGCATAGCTCCATTCTAATTTTACAAAATCTGTCCTCTGTAAAAATATCTATAACGAATCTTCAATTGGTACATATTCTAAGCAAATATTATGATTTTGCACATAATCTCTAATAAAGTGATACCTAACCTTTATATGTTTAGTTCTTGAATGCAGAACTAGATGCTTTGTTGGATTAATTGCACTAGTATTGTCACATTTAATGGGTGTGTCAACATATTTCAAACCATAGTCACCCAATTGCTATTTCATCCAGGGAATTCGTGCATGATAATTACTTATAGCTACATATTTTGCTTCAATAGTTGATAAAGCAATAGATGTATATTTTCTGAAGAATCATGATATGATCATGCTTCCAAGAAACTAACATGACCCGAAGATACCCTTTCTATCTACTTTATACCCTACTAATTTAAAGTTTGAACCTTTTAGATCCCATAAACCAAGGTATGGAGTATTTAAAAGGTATCTAAAGATTTTTTTAACAACTAAAAGATGTGATTCTTTAGGATTTTACTAGAATCTAGCACACATGCAAATAATAAACATGATATCAAGTCTAGTAGCAGTTAAATATAGTAAATATCCTATCATGATTCTATAAAGTTTTTATTAAACGAATCTACCTTTTTCATCTTATTCCATCTTGATTGATGTACTCATTAGAGTTCCCAAAGGCTTTCCATCTTCTAATTCAAACTTCTTTAAAAGTTCTTTAGTGTATTTAGCTTGGTGGATGAATATTTCTTCTTTCCTTTACTTGATTTGAAAATTCATAAAGAAGTTCAACTCTACCATCAAGCTCATTTCAAATTCTCCCTACATGACTTTTGAAAACGCTTGACATAATTTGTTATTAGTAACACCAAATAAAATATCATCAACATATATCTATACAATTAAGATATCCTTCATGTCATATTTAATAAAGAGTGTAGTATCTACTTTACCCCTAATGAATCTTTTTCAATCAAGCACTTGCTTAGCCTCTCATAACATGCTCTAGGAGTGTATAGAAGGCTTTCTTGAGTTTAAAGTCATGGTTTGGATGATGAGGATCTTCAAACCCAGGGGTTTGTTCCACATATACTTCTTCATTTATAAATCCATTTAAGAATGCACTTTTGACATCCATCTGATACAGCTTAAAATCCATAAAAGATGCAAAAGCTAGCAGCATTCTAATAACTTCTATCTTAGCAACAAAGGCATATGACTTTTCAAAGTCAACTCCTTCTCGATAATACCCATTTGCTACTAATCTTGCTTTATTTCTTATTACTATTCCAGATTCATCTAATTTGTTCCTAAAGACTCATTTAGTTCCTATAATAAATTGATAGGATGGTCTTGGAACAAGTGTCCATACATTTTTTTTTGAATTGGTCAACTCTTCTAGCATAGCTATGATCCAATTTTTATATTCTAAGGCTTGTTCTATGCATGTTGGCTCTAGTTGAAAAATGAAGGTAAAATTACCACATGCTTGGTGATACGAAGATCTAATTCTAACTCTATTATATATATATCACTAATTATCTAATTTTTAGGATGAACATGCATGAACCTCCAGTTTTCAGAAAGAGAGTTGTTACCTTCATCGTTTACCTCACTAGTAGATGGTTTCAATTATTTTTCTGCTTCATCTAGAACAATCTCTGATTTTGGAGTTTCTTTTCTTTTATCTTATAGTCTCATCCTCCCCATAGATATTGTGAGTTCACCCATCTCATCATCAAAATCATTAACTCTCCTTAAGGGGTTAGTACTTTCATCAAACTTTACATGAACAGGCTCTTCAACAATCATATTTCTCAAGTTGTAGACTCTAAATGTCATACTAATAATGAAGTATCCAAGGAAAATGCCTATATCAAATTTATTGTCAAATTTGCCAAGATTTTCCTTTCTATTGTTAAGAATGAAACATTTACATCCAAAAGTATAAAAGTGTGAAATATTTGGTTTCCTACCATAATATAGTTAAAATGGAGTTCTATTGAGTATTAGCCTAGCATAGGTTCTGTTTATGATTTAATATGTAGTATTCATTGCTTCAACCCAAAAGTATTGAGGCAAATCATATTTACTCAACATTGTCTTAGTCATCTTTTGCAAGGATCTACTTTTCTTTTCAGTGGCTCCATTTTGTTGGAGTGTTCTTGGTACAGAGAATATATGAAGTATATTATTGCTTTCACAAAAAGTAGTAAACTTTTGATAGTCAAATTCTCCACCATGATCACTCCTTATGGAAATGATATGAGAGCTTTGTTCATTCTACACATATTTGGTAAAGACTTCAAAAAATGAAAAAGCTTTATCTTTTGATGGAAGAAACATTATCAAGTTAAATCTAGAAAAGTCATCTGCAATGACATATGGTTAATGTTTCTCCAAGACTCCTAGTTCTTGTTGGTCCAACAAGATCCATGTACAGTAGTTGAATTCGCTTAGGTATATTTCTTTTCGAGGTTTAAAAGATTCTTTTAGTTATTTTCCTTTCAAGCAAGCATTACAAAACTCACTTTTGTCAAATTTTAGTTTTGGTAAGCCAATAACTAGGTCTTTATTATACATCTTTCCAATCATTTTTGTTGGCATGTCCTAATTTTCTATGTCACAATAACGATTCATCATTACTTGCAACAAGACACTTGGCTAGAATATCATATAAACCTACTGAATATACATTTTCATGCCTTCTTCCAAGTACGACAACTGAGTTTGACTCATCTAACACAAAACAAGTTTGAGATTCAAGCACAATCTTGTAAACATTGTCACAAAACTAACTTACACTTAGTAGGTTATGATTCAATCCCTCTATAAGCAAAACATCTGAAATTATAGTAGATTATGGTTGACCAACCTTACCAATCTTAACAACTCTACCTTTTCCATTATCTCCAAAGGTAACTGTTCCACTATTCTTTGCTTTAAGCTCTGTAAACAGCTCCATTTCTCCTGTCATGTGCCTTGAACAACCACTATCAATATACCATGTGCTGCTTTTTGTGACTCTCAAGCACACCTGTACAGACAAGGTTAAGCTTTAATTTCTTGTACCCATTTGAGAATAAGTCCAAGTGGGTTAATGACAAAAACTTTTAGTACTCATTGCTTCTTAAGTGCCACTAATCTATTATTTGGAGAATAAGTTACATTTATAATATTTGCAACAGCTTTAGGTATCCAAATCAAGTTATGTTTATGTCCTTGTTTTCTTCTAGATTCATAATTCCTTTTCTTTTGATTCGATCCACCTTTCTTCTTTGGTTTCATTTTCAATAAGGTGAATGTCGAGTTCTTTCTTAGAGCATTGTTTTCTACATTGACTTGCTCAAGTTCTTCTAAGGGGTTTTGACTAACCTTGAGCTTGGCATTTTCTTCTTTTAACTTGGAGCATTCAATGGTTATTCTATTCAGCTCCTTTTTTATTTCCCTATGCTTGGCTTTCAAAGCCTTGAAGTTAGAATATCATTCTTCTAAAGTTTCTTCAAGGTCAGGAGTTTCGGTTCAAAATTTACCTCATCTTTATGGATGACCATGAAGCTAATTCATGTATAATGATCTTGTTGATTTCTTTCTCTTAGAGTGAGTGTGCTGATCTGAGCTTCATGTTCCTCTTCATCCTCACTTGAGCTTCCATTCATTATGTTCTCCAGCATCTCCCATACAACCATTGTTTATTTTTCTTCTCAAATCTTTTGTTGCTTCTGTTTTGATTGCTAGAGTTGTTATTCTTCTTGCCAAAGTAAGAATTGTACTTTTTATTTTGTTGATCTCCTTGCTTCTTATCGTGATCAAAACAATCAAATCTCATGTGTCCTAGTTTGTTATAGTTGTAGCATATGGGGATTTCCTTCTTCTTGTCTTGGGTTTTGAAATTGCTATTGGAACTGCTTCCTAACTTTTTTTTCTTGAGTATTGTCTTGAATCTTCTTGTAATCATTATCATGTCTTCATCTTCTTCACTGCTTGTTGATGCTTCTCCTTGAGAGTCATCATCTTCTGATTCTGCTCTCAAGGCAATTGCTCTTTTGCCTTTAGGTTCCTTTGAAACCTTCTGCTTCATCAATACTTTATGGGTCATGAGGGAACCCATAAGTTCTTCCACTGTCATTTTATCCAAGTCCTTTGCTTCCTGGATTGTTGTGACCTTAAGCATCCAATACCTAAAAAGAGATCTCAAAATCTTCTTAACAAGTTTGGGCTCATCATATTTTTCTCCAAGGTTCTTCATACCATTTGTGTTCTTCTAAAACCTGCCAAACATACCAAAGATAGTTTTTAAATCTTTCATAGTGAAGGACTCATACTCTTGTACAAGAATCTTGATTTTGTTCTCCTTAACCTGATTGGTTCCTTCATGTGCTACTAGCAATTTGTTTCATATTTCTTTTACTTAGTCAAATGAGGAAATCTTTTCAAACTCTAAAGGGGACAGAGCGCAGTAAAGGCAGTTCTTTGCCTTAGCATCACGTTAACTTAGATGTCCTCTATAGTATATTTATCTTCTATATTGAGGACAACCTTTCCATTTTTAATTGAGAGCCACAAATGGTAACCTGTGGTTATCATGAAATTTTGCATTCGTATTTTTCAGTACCCATAATTTGTGCCATCAAAGTATGAAGGTTGGGTAGTGGATTGTCCCTCTACAATAGTGTTGTGGAACATATTAGACATTTTGGAATCACTTCGCAAGTTATATAACTCAAATTTCAAAGATAACAAGTGAAGCCTGCTCTGATACCAATTGTTGGTCTCTTACTTAAGGTAGCTTAATAGAGGGGTTAAATTGATCTTCTAAAAGCCTTGGTCAAATTAAATATAATACTACTGAAATAAAATAAAGAGAGTTACACAACACACTTGAACACAAGCTTTTATAGTGGTTCGGCCCAAGCAGGATTCCTAGTCCACTTCTCTGAGTCAATCTTTCCTACTCCACTCAAATTCTACTAACACTTGATCAATATAGTGATCAAAAATACATGCTGGTTTTTCAAGCTCACCAACCAACTCTTACAAACCTAGCAAATATTCCATACTTGCTATATTAAACACTATCATGCTGCAAGCCCCTTGCTTATAGAAAGATAAAATAGTAATAGATTGTACAAAGTAATTGCCTCTTACTTAGGCAGGTTATATAGAAATTAAAGTAATAAATGATATAACACATATTGATAGAGATTTTAAACTACTTAAATATTGTTGAAGATGAAGCTTTGAATACAGTACTAGAGTTCAACGTTGTTGGAGTTGAAAGCTAAAACTTTAAGTTTTTGTAAATGCCCATTTTTAATTCACTCTACTACTCTTTTAACAATTTAAATCCTCTATTTATACTCTTGGAAGAGTATTTAGCTGTTAATTGTTATTTCTGGTAATTTTTTGACCATTTTATATTGCATTTTTAATACTCAAAACAATTTGCCTTAAGAGCGAGTTTGAAACCCTCTGAAGTTAAACTTCAAACCCTATAAAGGTCAGGAGCTTTGTCAGTTACCATTGCTGCATTAAATTTAGAGCTTTTGAAGCTCTTTCTCAATTCTTCTGAACCTTGGCTTAGTTTGAACTTTATTCCAGCAATGCACTTCAGAACATCTGAAGGTTGTCTCTCAAACTCTGAAGTTCCTTCTGGTGATTGACATTTCCAATGACTATATTTTGGCCTCTGAAGCCTGTGTTTACTATCTGAAGCATTCTCTGAAGGGCTTCCTTGCTTTTGAACTGAGTTCGTATTGATCCTTTTGACTTCTAAAGCATGGAAATCTTCCTTTGAGTTTGTTTTGAAGCTTTTAAACGTGTCTTTTGTGCTTTTAGACCTTCTGACGGCTTCTTTAACTTCTAAACTTGTTTGACTTGATTTCAAAAGTATCTAGTACATCTAAAATCCTTTTTAAGGTTCAGAGTTATCGTTCTTAGAGTATTTTACTTGCTTTTCTTCCTTTGAAGTCTTAAATATGACGACCTTTAGCTTTATGTGACTTGATTTACGTTGTTCATCACTCTAAAGTTACTTTCTAAGTGTAATTTACTTAATTTATTCATTTATTTCTGCATTACTTAGGAATATAACTTGTTTATACCTTAACTTTTCACTCATATGTTTATTCATCATTAAAACTTAGCTACTAATTCACATTCATCATTAAAATCAGACTAAATAGAAGTGTTAGACTTAACACTTATCACGAACAAACATGAATTGACCAACTAAAATCAATTAGTTGAATGTCAGGTAATGAATAAGCATAAACAAAACCCTAAAGGCAACAAATTAATAGCTTCATAATCAATTTTTAAGAAGACGTAGGTAAAACTATTTTAAACTTGACTCCCCATACTATCAAACTTCTTATGGCCAAAATATATCAGGAACATCTGAAGTCCTAAAAATGATTCAACATACAAGTTCCTAGCAATGCATAATGAAAGTAGAGGCCAACTTAAACTTTCAACAAATTCGAATCCTAGGATTAAAGCATGAACTAGCAATTTCCAATACGTTAATCCAAATTCACACCTAGCAGGGATTTATAATTATGCATAACCCTAAAAAATTAGAGATTTTGGGTAATCAAATGCAATCTGGAATTCTAAATCAGACGCCTTATTTTGTGAGTCAAGCAAACTTTCCTAGTGCAGTCACCAGATTGTCGATGAAGAAAATGGGAGTCGCCACCATCTAAATAGTTGGAATGAAGCAGTCTTAACTAACTGGTCCACAACGATGAACTGAGTAAGTGCTTGGTGATATGGTAGGAAGATTTTAAGCACCAATGATACCCTTACTTGATCTCTGAACAAGGTGTTTGAGAGAAGACTTGGGGATATGCTAATTACTCCTATTGCCAAAGATAGAAATTAGATTGGGCATTTTAACAAGCATAATGCATGCACAAATGAAATTGATAATAAAACACTACAGCAAGTAATGGAAATGACATCAACATCATAAACTATACT
>JAYJMB010004048.1:0-13382 GCA_036873735.1 Pouteria campechiana | reverse complement strand
CTCGATCTTGGGGGAGGTGCTGCCGAAATTTTTACATTGGCCAGCACATTCATGTATAAATATGTAGCAACCATCGGTCGGGGGTGGTGTGAGCCGGCGGGGTGCTACAATCACACCCCTAGAAAGTTGGTTTTCACACAAGTAAATATATCTCATTTTTCTTTTTTATTTTTAAAATTTTAGCAATTTTAGGGAATAGAATTTTAGGAATTTTGTTTGGAATTGTTAATTTCAAACTAATAGAAGCTATAGAGCATGTGAATGGGTATTCATTTTTTATCATCTAAAATTAATCTTTGACAGTTATAATTTCCTTTTGCTCCCTGAAAATTCTATTACCCTATTGAAATCAAAATAATCATTAAAGAATGAATGAGAAAAGATAGAGGTTTTGTTGGGAATTTGATAGTTTCACAAAAATAGAAGTTAATAGCTTAAAATTGCAGTCATAAATAGTGGAACTAGAGATGGTTTCTTACAAGGGTAAAGCTAAAATTCATATTGTGAATATATCTTTGGCCTTTAAATAGATCTTTATATAATTAAAGTTTGGATATTGTGATTGTTTTAATGATTTTATTATACTGCAATTTAGAGGAAAGATAATTATAGTAATGGCCAAGCAACAACATGATGTTACTTTTTCACCATGATTTAGCTGAATTAAAGGCCTCCAAGCCTATGAGAATCAAGCTTTGTAGGTCTCATTTTGTGGGAAAAATTTTAATAGAGATGATAATCATACAGAGTTCTTAGTTGGGGTCATTAATCTTACCAAACAGATGATTTGTGATAACCTAAAACTATGTCTCAAGCTAATTACATGTATATATATGACATGTTGCACCTCTTTTAATTAAAGTATAATTAATGACATGAGAATAGAATGCCATAACATGTAAAGCTATGGATATCAGACCAAAAATTAATCATCACATGGAGTTGCCTTAGTATTCATATGAAGAACCAAAATAGAGGTATAGAAGTTAAACTTAAGACTCATTATTTTAAAAAGAAAACTTTACCATGCTGGCTTCCTAACTTAAAACATGGGCTTATGTCTCGTAAGCAATTGAAGATTTAAGGCCTCAAGATGAAAAATAACAAAATAAAAATAATGTGTATAACTATCAAAGTAGAGAAACTTCATTGATATTGAATTTTAATATTAATGGTAAAACGGGAGAAAAAAGAAAGATAGTTCCCGTTACAAGGGATCTTCAGTAAATACAACAGCTCTCATAAGAGAAAAATAGTAGAAATTGTAAGCAAACACTTACCCAAATTATTTTCACAAGTATCATTTTATTCAAATTGCATTTTTTTATATGTGATATTTCAATGATTTTGATTGTGAAATGATCTTATACATTGAAGTGTTTGATGTTTTAATTGGAATAGAATTCATGCATATCTTTTGATGAATTTTGTAAGATCAAAGTATATGTATATATATATATATATCATATCTGGATGATTTCATTAGAATTGATAAGTTGCATGAGTTAAGCTTGTTATAAAAAATGGATAGTCAAACTTGGTCAATGCTGGTGTGATCATTAAGCCTAAGACTATATGAAAAATTAAGCATGAAGCATAGCTGCATGAAAAATAGATTATATATGAAAATGCCTAATTAGAATCTTGCATCCATAAGTGTGTATGACATACATGATTTTATTATGCATATGACCACATGGACATGAATGTTTTAAAATTTATAAAGTAGAAATGATCATATGGTATTTGAATCCTACACTAAAAAATTTTAAATAAATTTAAATAGGACATGTTTACTTACTTAGCTATAAAGCTCACACTAGTTTCGTTTTAGTGATTAAGTAGGAAGAAGGGCTCCACATGATACCAGGAAGCCAAAAAGAGAAAAGGGAGTTAAGTATGGAAAAATAATAGAATTGTAGTAGTACTAGATTATAATAATGCAAACCATTTAAATTTTTTATATCTAGTGCAAGGCCAACTACTTTGTAATTAGATCATGGGGTGTGAATGATTATAATAACTTAATATATTCTTTTAGATTATGTAATTTTGTTTCTTGACTTTCAATTAAGTATATTTGAGAAACTCAATATATTCTTTTGAATTATGTAATTTTGTTTCTTAATTTTCAATTAAGTATATTTGAGATTGAATAGGTATATTGGTCACTCCATCAACTATGATTGTAGGAAAATATGGTTTGGGAGGTTATTCTATGTTTCAGTTACAAAGAAAACTTTCCCAAATTTTAGATTTTATAATTGGGTGACCAAATTTAGTTCAAATGATGTCCTTGATAGTGTTGATGGTACATGTAAATAATTGAGGAGAAAATATGATAATAGGGTGACTAAATTTAGTTCAAATGATGCCCTTGTCAATATTGATGGTGCGTATAAGTAATTGAGGAGAAAATGAGACCGGGGTGTCACAATTTTCCTATCATCTCCTAGTTAATTGCTTCTCAAATTTAACAATTTATTATGAGCAACTCAATCTGATCACTAGGTGGACAAACCTATATGCCAAAAATCGCTCAATTCACCTTGAAGAGGATGAATTCATTCCTACTTCTCCTTCCTCTTCTCTGCCTCTTGTTCAAACCTACATGTTAAGACTATTGAGAAAGGCGTAATTGCCAAATCACCAGTCTAGCTATAAAATTTTGGGAAAGATTAAAACAATTATAGTCAAATATCCCCCAAACCATGCAATAAAAAACAGACATTTGTGTGTGAAGGTGTAAATAATATTCTAAAATTTTTAGGATTAAAAACATACTGCTGAAATTGATGCAAGATGAGGCAACAATGCAAGTCGTCTCTTTGATGGTGTTCTCCTATAAGAGCTCTGACTTCTCAAGAAGCTTCATCCATATCTTCATGAAGAACCCAAGATGCTTAGTAGCGACATTAAGAAAAGAAATAATATTATCATCAGATTTAAAATCACGATGATGATGCTGAAGAAGAAGGACAAAATCAGGCTCACTATGAACTCCCGATCCATAAGCTGCTACCTCCATGATGGAGCCTCCTTCCCCAAGAAGATTTACTCTATGGATTGCATCTCTTCTTATCATGGCCCAATCTAAAAACAACATAAATAAATGTTATTTTTAAACCGATAGTGAATTCTGCCTGGATCTATCGCACTTAAGATAATACACATCCATATAATTAACCACAAACAAAAAGAAAATCATAATAAATGACAATACATATCAATTTCACAATACAAGTCTCATACAACAATAAACAACAATTATCTTTAACATTATTTGGAATGACACTCAGCATCATCTACTCCTTGCACCACGAACTAATGCACTCATCGTGCTGCATATCTGAAAAAAATAAATTAATAAGAGGTGAGTCATAAACTCACTAAATAGGATAGATGTAATTAGCATATATATCAAAATAATCCACATCATGTGCCACTATCGATACATTTGATATTGCATACTAGTAGTTATACTGGCAATATGAATATCTCATATGATACCATATATTCAAGGCCACCCAGGCCAGCTCACTTGTAGAATAGCTCGACCAGCGAGTTCAATTGGCAGTGCTACTAACAAAATCATTTAATATTCTTTTAATGTGCTCCAGGCCACCCAGGCTGGCCTATTGGGAAGGCAACTCAACCAACGAGCTCCACTGGCAACACAATTAATCACATGCAATTTATTGGATAATAAAATAAATCTATCTTAGACTATAACCAGTCTAAATTAGTGAATCACACATCAATTCACACAATAAAACCCCTTCTTTCAAAATTTGTCTAACAAAAATGCATGATTTAACCATTGTACTTGTTACAAAAAGAGGAAAGGAAAAATGGAATAACATTAGGAGATTTGTCAATTTTTGGAATGAATCAAATAATTTTTATTTTTATTGATTATCCTTATCCTCAATTGATTACACTTGCTGTGTACATAAAAAAAATTATATGTTCACATCCCCAACCACAAATAGTCCAATTACATCTTGTTGGGATTTAAATAAACTAACAGCAAAAAAAATTCATGGGGCCATCTCCATGTTTTTAATAAACTGTTTGGTGATTGTTTTGGGTGTTGCTTACTGATGCTCAAGTACTGATTGTTACAATTCAATTCAACAGCGTATCCGAAACTGAGATCTAAAATGTTTAGGAACAGATTTTTATAGGCATGAAGAGTTATGGAAGTCGTTGATTTTCGGTCTCTCGTAAGGACCGTCGAAGCCGCCGATGACTCGGCCTCCTTTTGACATCGAATGGGTCTGGCTCTATCACTGCCTTTATCTGGTAAGTGCAGGAGGGTAGGAAGCTATGGGAGCGGAAATTTGAACAGTCAAATGAATGAGCCGGGGCGACCTTCAATTGGATTTTCTCCAAGAAATTGCTCTGTTGGGATGTCTTGGGTTCTGATGCGAGCAGAAAATTTTTCTCGTATGTTGGCTGGAGGTCTCATCACCGCAAGCCCACTTGTAAATTGCAATGGGTCAAGTAGGCACCTGTCATCCATCCGGAGGTTGGCGTGCTGGCTGATGGACAGGCGAATTGAAACAATGGCTTGGAATTCTCCGAAATTACCCGACTTAAGTGATCAAGTTGGCATGGAAACACCGTCTGGAATTTCATTCCCAAAACATGAACAACAGGAGACTGCTCTCTGATTCAATGGCAGAAATCCATGCCTGGAAAACTTTCCTCCCATTTCCACAGCCCAGCCAATGACTGAGAGCCACGTTACTATCTTGAGTGGTCCCTTGTGAAGACCAGCAGAAGATCCGCATCGTTGCTAAACAACGGCTAGGACCTAGCAAATCTTTCCAGAAGTAGGAAGGTAAAGCGCTGATCGCGGTTTGCAACGGTTCAGATTCGAGCATCAACTGCTCATAACAACTAAACGGTTAGATTTCTCCGAGAGCAACAAGGTTGTAATTACATCCTGTCTCCATCACCGCCCACCATGTCAACACCAATGGTTGCCAGAGATATTTTCGCATCTCTAGGCATGACGAAAAGGTTGCGACTGGCTCCTCAGTTGCTTACCTGGGAGAAGATTAGTCGCATGTTGCCTCATTATTTTGTTTGGTGCTTCAAAACCAAAATTACCCAACCTCTAGATTCGCCCGATTTGTGTGCCCCATAGATGGTCCAAAAACACTGTAGAAGATGAGGCTGCATTTGAAATCTAAGTAATCGGTGATTATTGCATCTAACAGGAAATCCTTAATGTGCCATGTTTTGGTATTTTTGTCGGCTTCTAAGGCAAAGGTCACCTAAACATGTAATTCAGAGGAATGGAACGTGGGCCGGTGGGGCGGTCCTGTCCTGTCAGTTTGTGCTGTTTCTGTTCCCATCCAATGCATGATGCATATATCCATGGCAGCAAATATTGGTGTTGGAGGAGAGAAAACCCCTGGCAGTGAAATTTGGGTGTCTTGACTATGCAAGAGACGATTTCGTCGCCTGTTTGCTGCAACGTGCGGCTTGCGCGATCTGCCTTCGTGGAAACCATGTCTAGTTCAATCATGATTAGGCGATTTGCTGCCGTTGCCATGGCACATCTTGGGAGGCGAAGTAGAAGCCCATGCTCAATTCAAGCAAAATGAGTATCGAGCCAACTCCAGCCTCGTCTTGATCACCGACTCCCATGACACCCACGAGGCCACCGGCGAGCCCAAGTCGCTCTGAGGGAGGATGGGTCCCAGGAGCTTTGGAGATCGCACTTCGCATAGCAAGCCCCGTCAGATCCAAACGGTAATCAGAAATATGAGACATGCGACTGACTCGAACAACAGTAGCAACTCGAAGAGTCCAAGCTCGTGAGTGAGGAGAAGAGCTACGAATCCCGGCACTTCTTCGAACAAGAAAGATAGAGGCTTTCTGCCTAGTTCTCCGAGGATCAATGTAAAGAAGATCCTGTCGGATGCGAGTAAATCTCTGAGGAACAGAAAACCGACTGTTGAAATTTCTCCAAGAGAGAGGTTCTCGCCTGCTCAGATGAAAAACGAACATCCCTCCAAATCTCAAGCAACCCGAAACATTGCTCATCTCCGCTATGAAGTCGCGCAGACAGGGACAAACCCGCCAGGTCGCGCAGACAAGAAAATGACGTCTTCTCCAGCCAAGTTGCGCAGTTTGAACGAAGCATCACCAGCAACGCTACCCACCTGCGCGCCCGCTATTGTCTGCGCTAAACATTGCTGCGCGCGTGACTCATTCGGCTAGGCTTCTTCCGTCTGTGCAATTTACTCGGCCAGTCTTCTTCCACACCTCCGCAAGTTGCAAGAACAGAGACGGTAGCCTGTCTTCATCTCCTCGTCGAAAACTGCCAGCAACATCTCCAAATCCGGCCCGCCCAGAAGACAGCCGTTTCGGAGAACCATCTCGCTCAAGCAAACGGTGTTGTTGATCGCATAGGCAGGCAGTCGAGTATGCAACAGAGCATAGACTTCAGTGGAGCGGAGCCTCGGCGATAGCCTATCGTTTGAAACAACTCCCACTTGCGCAGTTGGACGATCCGCGCAGACCAGCCACCTCTCTACCTGCACATGCAGATAGAGTATCCCAAAACCGCACACGCAGATTTTCCGCAGTAACTGCATTGCGTAGGCGGGAGTGCCTTCAGCAAACATCGTCTACGCGACTGAGACATCCTCCAAACAGCGAAGCCAAGCCTGGGGTACAATGTTTAATCTGCGCACATAAAGACGGTTTTCCACTTACGCAGTTAAACGTGATTTATCCAACAGAAAGTCAACCCGTGCAAATGGATAAGCATCCAATATGTTAAGCACGTCCAGGAGAAACCTCCCGTTAATTGCGCAGTCAGAAGAGCATGCTGAAGCCACACGTAGAACGCAGACGTTGCCCTCTTGTTGCACAAGTGAAGTATTAAAACCGCGCAAGCCATTACCAGTGTGGATAATTCTTACCCTTTGGATTCTGAATTTACCAGACACTGCGCGATCAGAAATTTTGCTACATTGACATGGCTGTGCAGGGGGAGCTCCTTTGCTTGCGCAGCCAAGGGGCGATATTTCAATCCGCCCAAATCAAGTGGAAATGGGACCGGCAGATTAAGGGATGGGATTCTAAACTTCCGCAGATGAGACAACAGTGAAGATTTGCCTCAAAGCTACACGTATCAAAAGTTAGATGAAAAGAAGCGTGGCCAACGATGAGAAATTTCCGTCATGCACATTGTCAAAACCATCCCATGCATCACTCTCATTTGCCCAACCAGAGGCAGATGCGATTGATGGAGGATGCAGCCAAGTCAGTATATTCTAAGTGACGCGGTTGAGACAGCTTCAGGTCCTACGCAGTTAGAATGAGCATGGATGAATTGTTTCTGACAGATTTGCCACGGCTATGCGGTCACAAAATTGCCAGGGCTGCACGGTCACAAAATTGTCAGGGCTGCGCGGTCAAAAAATTTTCAGGTTGCACGATCACGCAAAAGTTTGTCCATAATATTCGGTCTGTGTAATCGGAAAGGCTTCTCATCCGAGCGATTATACATGATTTGTTCGGAAAAGTATTCTATTACCCGCATAAGCGTGAGGCGCTGTTCGCGCAACCGGAAGAGCAAATATATTATCTAAATTAATTGCACGGTATCTAATTAGACATGCATACAATTCATTATATTTAATAATATGAAAAACCACTTTAATTATTCATTTGGAGTAATAAATATTTCTTGGCTCTTGTATGGAAATTATGTCAAAAAATGTCCCATTAGTGAAGCTGAGTCCATTTTTAAAACTGCCCAAATGGTGAAACTGAGCCCATTTTCAAAGAATTCTCAAACTGCCCAAAGGTGAAGCTAAGTCTATTTTCAAGAAATTCACAAAATACCCCCAATGTTAAAGCCAACATCCCAAGAATGCCCCAATGTTAAAGTCGGCATCCCAAGAATGTCCCAATATTAAAAAATTGATATTCCTGATCTGCCCCCAGAGGTGAAACTAGACCTCGAGCCTATAAATACCCCTCCTCATGTCTAGGGAGAGATAGAATTTCTTCTAGAGGAGCTTGAGGAGTCTTTAAGAGGTAAGTGCCTTGCTTGACACAAGTGGCCCTTGGCCACTGGTAATTTCTTCAATGCCTAAGGCACTCTGTCATGGCCCTACTATGATACACACATGGGTCCCACCTATGTTGTGGTATTAGTGGGTCCCATAAGATTAATGAACAACTGGATAGTGTCAAATTAGATAGTTAAAACACATTGAACCCTGACTAAACCCTGTAAATGCCTCATAAATCAGGAAACTAATGACATGGTCTTAAATTAACTAAGAAATATCATTTGGCACTAATCACTATCATTAGTATTAATTATGATTATGTTTAATTAACTAAAGTATAATTAGGCTTAATTCATGCAACCTAGATCTTCGATCTTTCATAGTATAAATGACAGAGATCGTCCACTTTTAGGTTTCCATGGGATATTGAAAAATATTACTCATCAACTTATTCAAAAGCCTAAGTTTAGGACCTAGTTACCAAGTCAAACCTTAGCAAATACCACTTCTCAATCTATTCAAAAGTCTAAGTTTATGATAGGTCACCGAGTCAAACCTTAGCAAACAACACTCACTAAATCATTCAAAAGCCTAAGTCCAAGATCAAGACGCTGAGTTACAATTCACCGAGTCGCTGAGTCCTGACTCGCTGAGTCACTCAGTCATGACTCATAAGGTTAAACCTTAGCAAGCATCACTCACTCAGTCACCTAAAGCCTAAGTCTAGGACTAAGTTACTTAATCGTGACTCACTAAGTTAAACCTTAGCGAATATCATTTATCAAAATAGCCAAATTCAGTCAATTTGGCCTACTCTTTCTAAGCTTCTCATGGGCAATTGAGACAACCAAGCTAAACCCAGTTAACTTGGCCCATTCTTTCTAAGCTTCTTATGGGCAATGTGAGAAAGCTGACCAAAACCCAGTCAACCTAGCCCACTCTTTCTAAGCTTCTCGTGAGCAATGAAAGAAAGCTGACCAAAACCCAGTTAACTTGGTCCACTCTTCTTAAGCTTCTTATGGGCAATAAGAGAAAGCTGAACCAAACCTAGGTAGCTTATTTTCTTTTGGTCTCTTTTAGGTCTAAACACAACATAGATCACTTGGTTCTGAGTCCTTTCAAAATATACCAATTAGGTCATAAACCACTTACTATATCTATGGTTTCTTACAGTATAAACAATAAGAATCACCTGGTCTTGATTCTATTCAAGACAAACTAATTGGATCAAAACATTCATTTACTAGGTTAACTCAGTGTCTAGCAACCCAATCTAGAGTCGTGTCATCCTATCTACCCTGAGGCGATTTCCTAAATATTAAGTCATCATAATATGCTCGACGATCCTAAAGACAGCACACATTCATTTTGAGAGAGTGTGTGTGTTTTATTTTTGAGTCTCTAGGATGCATTTCACTTTTTCTTTTAATCAAGGGTCTTCTCCCATTGTAGAGATGTAATTAGGACCACTTGTGGTCTAGGATGTGAGTATATAATTTTTTGATATACACAACAAGTGTAATCAATTGAGGACAATCAATAAAAATGAAAATTGTTTGATTCATTCCAAAAAAGGACAAATCTCCTAATGTTGTTTCATTTTTTCTTTCCTCTTTTTGTAATAAGTAAAATAATTATTTTGGTGATATGATCCTTCCATTAGATCTAGAATATTAAAAAAACCTTAAGATCAACTATCTGATCATTCAAATCAATGATAATGAAGTCTAGAAATCAACAAAATAA
Source organism: Pouteria campechiana (assembly GCA_036873735.1). NCBI lineage: Eukaryota > Viridiplantae > Streptophyta > Magnoliopsida > Ericales > Sapotaceae > Pouteria > Pouteria campechiana. The sequence goes on along the minus strand of JAYJMB010004048.1, from coordinate 3,591 downwards.
ATCTAATCATTCATTCCAATATGATCTGACCATATTTTGGATAATATGACGCTTCCATTAAATTTAGAATGTCCAAAAATATTATGATCAACTACATTATCGTTCAATTTAGAGTCTATCGAGTCTATAAATCATAAAAAAAATTTGACCATTTGATCACTCATGATCTTATCAGTTTTTAGACAACTTGACCATTTCTTAGATCCAGAACGTTCAAAAATCCCAAAATTAACTATTGGATCACTCAAATTGGAGTTCAGATGTTCAAAAACGACTTAGACCATTCGTATGCATGCTGGACGTTGTCAAACACTATCGTTGCCATCGCTGCAGCGTCGTCTGGGCTCCCCCACCTGGGCCCGTGCCTGCCTGGGCTCAGCCCACTAGACCATGCCATTGTCGTCACCCGCCATCTGTCATTGTTGCTCCAATGGGCTTCCCACTAGGCTTCTCCACCTAGGCTCTAGCCTTCCTGGTTTGGCCTGGTGCTGGTGCGAGGTTAGCCTGATTGCCAGCCCAGGAAAATTCTAGGCAACAATTCGCTGCCAGCATTCTTCAAATAGGGACTTTGGTTTCTAATATAATCTAATCTTCTAAACTTAGAAATTAGTTTCTAAGATGTCCAAAAAATATCTTAATCACCTAGCGTGGTCCACAAGTGATCTATAGCCCAAAAATCTAAGATTTAATGAATTTTATATTTTTCATAATTCATTAAATTTAACCCATTAAACTAGGTCATTTCAACCCTAAATTTTTACCATAGGGTATTATCATTATTTGGAATATATCCAAAGGTTCAGATTTTAAAAGTATTATGTATAATAAAAACCAATTTTTTCATATACATGGGTTTTTGTATTTACAAGACTATTTTATCCCTTTTGAAAATTTTCTTCATTTCTATTTTTGTCCATAAAATCTTATATCCATATTATTTCATGCATCTAACCCATCAGATGTATTCTACATTATCAAAGAGTTATTTCAAGACCAATATGTCATATTAAGTTCCTGTAACATAAGAGTTCATTCCTAATATACATATTGTTTATATTAAAATCATTGATAATTTCTCATCCGAAATTCATAAAATTTACAAGGAAGCTAAAGGCCCATATGACGGACATATTAGATGGATTATATTCAAAACTCAAGCATCAAAAATTAACCAAAAATCAACATTTTTATTTGCTTGGAAAATTTTATAAACATTTTCATTCGTCTAATATGTACCATACCCTTCCATTCATCCTCCTGTTTTTAGCACCATATTTGCATATAACATATATTCATACCATCCAAAATTTAGTAAATAGCAACGTGCATACACGGACTTCATAGATCTAAATTCTGCAAGTTAAAAGAGATTTATCTATCCACTTATCTTTGTGATAACTTACGAAGGTTTCTGATTGATTCTCCTCTTGATCATGGTGCTTTCACAGCAACAGTGTTTCCATAGCAGTAATATCTTTTCCCCTCTTTTCTCATTTCTCACTTATCTCCTTATCTTCTAAGGGTGGAGACGACAACACATGCTGCTCATGCAACTCACCCATGCCAACCTACCCTTGCCCATGCCTTTTTGACACCGTTGTCTTCCATGCACCTCACACTATTGCCTCTCCCACATGTCACATGTGGGAGGAATTTTAACGAGGATGTTACACTTCTTCTTAGTTGGGGAGATAATGGAGTTAAATTTTATGTTTTATACTATTTCTTTTTTTGAATATTTGAAATGAATATTCTATTTTTATGTTATTTGACGTGAATAGTTTTTTATTATTTTATTTAATGAACTTAATTAAAGACCTGATATAGAAGATTTTTGAAATTCAAGAAAAATATTTAAGATATTTGAAATGCTAAAGACCAATTGAAAGTAAAATCTATGACTTAAGCTCTTCAAAGATTATATATAGATAAGTTTTAGAATTGTGTATTTTTAACCTAATAATTTCACGCTTAAGAAATGATTATCTTGAAATTTTTAATTAATTTTTTTTATTTTTAGATATAATCAATTATGCTCTATTTATGTAATATTTTAAAGATGCATTTTAATTATGCTACTAAAATGGAATTTTTATTCTGATGCATAGAAATGTAAAATATAAAATAATTAAAATAATAAAATATTCTATATACTCTTTCACTATTAAAATAATCTTCTAAAGTTTTTGATTATTTTTTATTTTTTCAATTATTTTTAAATATAATCAATTGACCTCTATTTATCTAACATTTTAAAGATGCATCTTAATTATACTAGAAAAATATAATTTTCACCTCAAAGAATAAAAGTGTAAAATATAAAATGATATAGTATCCTATGTACTCTTTTACTATTGAGATTTATTACTACATTTGCTTTTTCATTGTATTTACGTGGATTAAATATTTAAAAAGTTGAATTAAATTATTATATTACTTAGTAGTTATTATGTCTGACTTAGTGTTGAATCAATTGAACAATTAAGTTAAATTTAGCTTTTTAAAATATTGAGTGATTAACAAGGTGGAGATAAAATTAATAAATATTTAAACTTAAAATAATTTTAAATTATATAAATATTTTAGTTAAATTGATGACCATGCCTATTTTTATCTTCTTTATCTTAAGATTATATAAGGATCTTAAATTTTCAATATCTCTCTCTCATTTTTTATCCAGTCATGACACCTTTATTAAATCTAAACTATTATCTATATTTATCACTTTTTATTTATTTAAAAATAGATAAAATTTGAATTAAAAGCTTATATAAGCATACTATCAAATAAAATATTATATCATATGTAAGAACTAAAATATCAATTAAAGTCCCTTTTATAAGTGTAACATCTCCAACTCTAACCAATGTAAAATATTGTATGCTTTGGGCCAACTAGGTCTCACTGGCATGTAGAGCTTACACGGTTTTGCTCATTTGGGCCAAAACCTAAAAGGTGCATTAAAATGACTTGTCATAATTCACACTCGAACCTCTGATCTCAAGTCATATTGGTTTCAAAACCAACTCTCTCACAAACTTGGAATTTGACTTAAAATTATAGGTTTGAGTGTGGACTATGGCAAATCATTATGAGACGCCTTTTGGGCTATAAAAGTTGGCCCAATAGGCAAAACCATGTAAGCTCAGTATGTCAGCTAGATCTGGTGGGCCCAAAGTGAATAATATTTCACATTGACTAGAGGTAAGGGTATTACAATAACTATTTCAATCATATAAAATTCAATAGAGCCACTTATCCATGTAAGATAAACATATGGGTGTAATGGATATCTATATACCTATTTATATGCCATAAAATTGATTGTAAAAAATTTTAATTAGATTCATATGGATTTTTAAGAGTTATTTTCTTAAAACCATCTAAGTGTTCAACTGAAATAAATTTCTATCACTAATATATAAATATGATGGCTCACTTAGATTGAGTTATATCATTATTGATAAGGGCTTAAAAGTATTGGATTATATGTAAACATTTTTAATTTGAAAACTATACAAAATAGGTCAAATCATAGTGAAGGTATAAAATATTTTTTGTATTAAAAGAAAATAATAGTTAGAATATTTT
>JAYJMB010004047.1:0-13385 GCA_036873735.1 Pouteria campechiana | reverse complement strand
TATTTAGGAATCAAATAGGTGCAAAAGATGAAGTATTAGGAGAATAAAATATGACATTTTGCATTCTCATCACTCATGTATATCTTAGTTAAAATGGTATAAACATGGGGCAAAAGGGTTTGGGAGCTGAGTTGGGATGAGAGGGAGGAGAGGAGAAGTCGAATTGAGGAAGAAAAAAGGCCTAAAGCCTTTAAAATGTCAAAAAAAAATCAATGCTCCACCGACCTACCAAACTGGCGCTGTGGCTCAAAATTTCAGCGCCATGGTGCCAGTCCCTGCTGCCGCCCAGACGCCCTTCATCACAAAATGGTGCCACAGCGCAGCTTCTTGTGGCCTTTGCCCATGGCTTATCAATGATCAGTGTCGCGTGTCAGTTTTGCTACCCCACTTTCATTTGCTACTTTCTTCCAGTTTTTCTCCATTTTACTTCATTCCTTTTTCAAATACTTCTAATTATAATATTTGCACATAATATTAACATTTAATATATATATATATATATAATTTATGCCCCAAATAACTAAAAAATCAAACCATTTATATTATTTTATTTCAAAATAATTTCTTTCCATCACTGAAATCACTATTTAAAATTTTATCTTGGTTCAATTCCTTTCCTTTTTCCATTACATTAAGAACAACTTCAATGTATTCAAATATTTAAGTATCAATTTATGAAAATTAACATCCCGGGTGTTTCATGTCAGTGCTGTTTGTAAAGAAGAAAGATAGGAGTCTGTGATTGTGTATTGATTATGGAGAATTGAATAAGGTAACTATCATAAATAAGTATCCATTGCCCCATATCGATGATCTATTGGATTAGTTGCAAGGAGCTATAATTTTCTTAAGAATCGATTTGCAATTAAGATACTATCGGATGAAAGTTAAATTGGCAAATGTACATAAAATTGCGTTTAGAACTCGATATGGGCATTACAAATTTTTAGTAATGTCATTTGGGTTGACAAATGGTCTTGTGGTTTTAATGAACTTAATGAATAAGGTGTTTAAACCCTATTTAGATCACTTTATAATTATGTTTATTAATGATATTTTGATATATTCCAAAAATATAGTGGAGCATGAATCTCATTTGAGAATGGCACCCTAGAGGTTGAGAGAAGATAAACTATATGTTAAATTAAAAAAATGTGATTTATGAATGAACAGTATTGCTTTCATGGGGCATGTGGTCTCAGGTGATGGTATCTTAGTGAACCTCCATAAGATTGTGGTTGTGGTAAATTGGCCAAGACCAACTACAATAACAGAAGTTAGGAGTTTTCTCAGGTTAGCTGGATATTATAGGAGATTCATTGAAGGATTCTCCATGATTGCTATGCCTTTGACCCAGTTAACTCAAAAAGGAGTTTCATTTGAATGGAATGAGCAGTGTGAGGAAGCCTTTCAAGAGTTGAAAAGGTGGTTAGTAGAAACACTAATTCTTACTGTACCATCTGGTAAAGGTAGCTTTGTGATCTATAGTGATGCATCAAAGAAAGGATTAGGCTATGTATTGATGCAGAATGGAAACATAATTACTTATGCATCCCGACAGCTAAGGCCTCATGAGCGTAATTATCTGACTCATGATCTAGATTTTGCAGCAGTGATCTTTGCATTAAAAATATGGAGATATTATCTCTATGAGGAGAAATATGATGTGTATACTGATCATCAAAGCCTAAAATACATTTTTACTTAGAACTAACTAAATATAAGCCAGAGATGGTAGTTGGAATTACTGGAGGATTATGATTTGAATGTTCATTATCACCCAGGGAAGGCTAATGTAGTAGCCGACGCTCTAAATAGAAAATTAGGGAGTAGTATCGCATACATGCTCACTTAGAAGAAAGAATTATTTGAAGAACTAAGACACTTAAACTTACATGTAGGGATGAAAGGAATAGTAGCCCAAATGTGTCAGTTAAGCATTCATCTAACCTTGTTAAATGAACTCTGGGCAACCCAAGAAGATAGTATAGAGGAAAAATTCTAGAAATTAAAGGATAAAGTCTAGAGGAATGAACTACCTAATTTTCTATTGCGTATAGATAGTATTCTAAGATATCAAAATTGAATAATGCTTCGAAAGGAAATTGCTATGATACAAAAAGTATTAGAAGAAGCACATTATTCATCTTATACCATTCATCCTAGCCATACCAAGATATGTCATGATAGCCAAATATGTGGCTAAGTATTTGATATGTCAAAGAGTAAAAGTAAAGCACCAAACACCTAGTGGTTTATTGCAGCCTATGAAGTTCCTAAATGGAAATGGACAGATATTACTGTAGATTTTATTATAGGTTTACCAAAGACAACAAAAAGATTTGGTAGTATTTGGGTGATTGTAGATAGACTAACAATGTAGCCCATTTTATTCCCCTTAAAACTACTTTTACTATTGAAAAGTAAGAATGGATTTATCAAAAAGAAATTATGAGATTGCATGGTATACCCAAAGTTATTATTTTTTATTAGGGATCAGTGTTTACTTCTAAATTTTGGAAAGCATTGCATAAAATAATGGAGACAAGTCTTGATTTCAACAGTGCTTATTATCATCAGATCAATGGACAAACGAAAAGGGTGAATCAGCAATCAGAAGACATGCTTAGAGCATGTTTCCTTGAATTAGATAAGGCTTGGAGCTAGTATTTAACTTTGATTGGGTTTGCTTATAACAACAATTGTCATTCTAGCATTCGAATGGCTCCTTTTGAAGCACTCTATGAGTGTAAGTGTAGATCCCCATTATATTGGACTTAAGTAGGTGAACATACCTTACTAAGGCCACAGATAATTATAGATACAGTAGAAAAGGTCGCTCACATAAAAGAAAAGATCCAAAGTGTACAATCATGCCACAAGAGTTATGTAAATATACTAATACATGACTTAGAATTTCAAGTGGGAGATAAGTTTTTCTTAAATGTGTCTTCGATGAAGGGTGTCGTATGATTTGGCACAAAAGGAAAGTTGAACCTTAGATATATATTGACCCTTATGAGATTTTGGATCGGATCAACAAAGTAGCTTATCGTATTATATTGCCACCCACATTGAGTAGAATTCATGATGTATTTCATATGTCATCTTTGAGGAAATATGAGCCAGATCCTTTTCATATATTACCACCAAAAGAAATTCAAGTGAGTGAAAACCTGCAATATATTGAGCAGCCAATTCATATTTTCGACAGTAAAGAAAAACAATTATAGAATAAGGTAATCCACTTTATTAAATTACAATGGAGTCATCTACGGGAGAGAAAGCGACTTGGGTTGAAAATATGATATATTCTAAATATCCTTATCTATTCACCTAAGTTTTGAGGTTGGAACTTCTTATAAGGGGGGTATAATGTGACACCCTACACTTTTGAGGTATAGGTAAATTTGTTCCTTTAGTTTAAAATGAATTGAGCAAGTATGTTTATTGAAATTTGGAGAGATTAACAAGACAATTTGAGAAAATCATGAAAAGCATGATTAATGATATGTGTCTTATGGTTTATTAGATAAAATGAAGTTGAAAATGCTGCAAAAAGTAGTGAAAGATGAGTGCATGTTGTGTATTATCATTTGTTGCCAGAGCATGGAAGGAGGAGGAGCTTAAAATGCTTCACTAGCCATTCTAAACCCCCATTCACGTCCCAGCCTTCTCCCATATGTTCCACAAGCTTAGAAAATTTTAGATAATTGTGGATTTTGCTGATTTGAGTTGGGGAAATTGACGGCAAAGTGTGTTGCAATAGTCTAGTACATGGAAAATGCTTAGTTTTACCAATTTGAGCATTAGAAACGGAAGAAAATTTAGGGAAAACATCCTATAGTAAGTTTTTATGGAAATAGGCTAAGAGAAATTAGCAAGTAAGTAATTCTTTTATACATACATAAATTTTTTCTATGAAATTATTGAATTATGGGTTATGAAATATGATAGGTGGAGAAGTAGGGTTTGTTAGGTTGGAAATTTGGGAAAATGTAGATTTAGTTATGGTTTAGAGGTTATGATTGATAATTGAAATAGAAATTATGTTAAAACATGTTTATTTGTAAATTAGGAAAGAAACCCTAAACTACCTGTGGCTAGAAATTAGAAATCTAAAAGTTGCCTATCAGGTGTTTGATGAAATGCCGTTAAGAATGGTATAATACAACTAACCCTTGTTATTGAACCTTTAATTTCCTCTTAATCAAGTATTAACCTAGATAATTGGGTAAACCCTAGAAGGGTTAGCTTATGAATTTAAGCAAAGGATTGAGCTAGAGATGATTTGTAGACTATATGGGCATGAAAACGCTAATGGGCCATGTATTATCTGTATAGGAAGTTTAGTCATTGATTTGGACTCATAATTGTTGAGCTTAAGACATAAGGGAGTGTGGCTCTTCAAGTAAGGGTAAGCACATTTATATGGGTATGTTTTCTTATATAATTATGATAAATTCTTATCAATATGCATTTTGGGCATTGAATTTGATGTTGGTTTCCATACTGTGCTTTATTATGTTTGAAATATGGATTGGTATGTATGACATAGAACCATATTTTCCATTTGTTGAGCATATGTATATTTGTGAGTCAGATATAAATGAGGATGATCATTCATGGCATTTGGCTTAAGAATTATGAATGTTGTATTGTGATAATTATAAGTGAAACAATTAGCATATAGAAATTATTAGTGGTTATGGAATATGAATAATCGTGCTTATGGGATATGAATGGAATAAATAGAAGGTTAAATGAAGGATTTAACATGTGCATTAGCAGAGTAAAGTATAGAGCAAACAGGGCAACCAAACAAAGAAGAGAAACAAGGTGCACATCATGAGGCAACAAATTGGGTGTCATGGTGCCCAATCTAGCATCACAACACTAGCGTGTAAAATGGGCAGGCAATCAGGCACTACACCGGCATGTAAAATGGGCAGGCAACCATGGGACCAAAACTCCTAATTTTGGCATTGCAATGCCCAAACACTAAAAATGTGGATTTTTTTATTTTTTATTTTAATGATGGATTTATGTGAACTTTTGATGAGGTTTTATTTTAGAAGATTTGAAGTAAATTTTAGAGATTTAAGTAAGAAAATGAAATGTAAAAATGCTAAAATGGAATGTAATGATTATTATCCCTAAAAGGTATGTTATTCTGGAATGGCATGTTTATAGATATGATATGCCTGGTTGGCATGGTGGCTTATATAGCCAAACATTGATATGCTTGATTGGTATAGTGGCTTTTCTAGCCAGATACAAATTTGCCTAGTTTGTGGGGTAGACTATATGGCCAGATATGGATTCCCCTTTATGGCAAGGAGGCCTGGATATGTTGGGGCTTGCATTTGGCATAGATGCAAAGATAGCCTAGTATTTCCTAACACTTGCATAGGGTGATGGCCTAGATGGCTGGAGAGGTCTGGATGACTTGGTTTCTGAACCTCACCTGAGTACCTCATTAGGTGTGGATGGAGAACCTATGATCCCAGTGGAGTAATGAGGGTGGGGTTTCCACAGAGGACAATGTGATACTGTTGTGGGCCTGGCAGGTATTATAGCAGGGCATACAGGGAGGGACCAGGATACACCAAAGAGAGGGAAAAAGGTGTCGCTATATGTCAACTACCTCCTAGAGAATGATTGGGGACGATGATAGACTGATGAAGTTTGTATAGAAAGTAATCTGATAATACGTGTTGAGAATGAGTTATGGAAAAGCTGCATAGGAGTCACTTGCATTATTGCAAGATATTATATGTTGTGAACTTGTCTATAAATGTGATTTGCTTATGATTTTAATAGCTTGTTGTTTAAGTACAATTTCACAACATGCCTGCTTACTGAGTTTCTTAGACTCACCTGTTTTAAATTTTGATTTTTAGTTATCAGGCCTGAAGATGGAGCCCAATGTGGGGTTGGGGCTTAAGATCTGGTCATGTCTGTTGAGCATCTACCAATATGGAAACTTTCTTTTTGACAATTTGTAATGTGTATATAAATTGTAAATTCTAAATTTGGGTGTGTGTTGTATATAAATGTGTATAAATTAAGTTTGGCCAGCATGTCATGATATAAGATAAGCATGAAATCTATCTACCTCCATCACAATACGATTATCAATTTTGGGTAGCTATGGGTATATTATATGATGATTTGATATGCATGATTATATAGGATGATGGATTGTACAGGTTAGAGATGGATAGTACAAGGGAGACTCTGTCCAGAGTTCCTCGTGATACTACCCTACAATAATGCCTAGAAAGTGGAGCATTACACCATCCATGTCCCCCATATCCCATTCATGTAAAACTTGCTCACATAAAGATGCTAACACATGAAATAATTAGAAATACTACAATAGAGTAGGAAACAGCATCATGAATCATTTTCAAGTGACAAACAAATACTTGGATAGGCAATATAAAATGTTAATGAGCATCATATTTAGTTTTGCCTTTCATTTTATTATATTTTGGTTAAGGTAAAGCTCTAATAGAAAATTCACCAGATACTTGGATAGGCAACATAGAGTGTTAATATTTAAAACAAGCTAGCTAGCCATGTCTATAATGATTCCTGACAGCCAAGTATTCAAACAACAAAAGGTCATCACATAACTTTATGCACAACATCTTTGCAATTTTAAATCCCATAGGAAACTCACTGTTCAATCCAATTATCTTTATGACAACCAAACAGGCATCAAATAAAATTACCTTCTCATATCTCTTGGAGGCTCTAGCATATTTACCAGCTTTAAACAATACATTCCCTTCTTCCTTCTTCTTGCTAGCAACTTAAATTTTCTCAGCATTGTTCATATCCTATGACTCCTTATCTTGTAAGGGGGCAGCGACATAGATTTTTACAAAACATAAATCAGCCATTCATAATTATAACAAGAAAAGAATAGCAAGATGCAAATTGTAATACCCAAGTGCACTCACTTTCACAAAAGTGACAAGCTTAACCTGATAATATATAGTGGAATTGGTAGGGACGACAACCAATTCCTATTATGATTCAGAGTTAGAGAAAACATATTTTGGTGCAATTGTCATATTTGGCGTAATTATCACCAATGTAACCTTTCCCTTCTTCATTGTCATCATAGCCTTATTAAGGCCCTCAATGACTTACTCTGTGTAAAGGTAAGGAAGTACAATGAGTGAATTCTGACATAAAAGTTTATAACACATTGACCAATAGGTTTCTAATTTTCATTGTTAATCATTGAAAACGATGTTTGTCTCATGTAGTAGATAGCTCAAGAGGGGAGGGGTGAATTGAGCATATGAAAATTATAGTCAAATAAAAATTAATGTGCTAGCAAAAATAATATTGGAATGAATATGTGATTTTTATAATTGTTCATTCAATCATGGTGTCTGCTCCACACATACGTCTGCTCCACATATAGATTAAGTTTTCCTTAGTTGTTCTTATTTCAGGCAGATTAATGTGTGTGTATAATGCTATGTGAGATGTAATAATAAGATAGTAGCATGCAAAGTAAAGCAATCAGGCAGACAATACACACGACATTTTTATAGTGGTTCGAGCACTCCGTCCCTATGTCCACTCTTCTAAGAGCACACTCATTATGCCTTGGGTTTCACTATCAATTATAATGGAATACATTAGTGCTCCTAGTACTCTTCTAGATTCCAACTCTAGGTAGCATAATAAGTACTCTCAACGCTATTCTAGATTCCAACTCTAGGGGGCGTAAATTAGTGTTCCCAATACTCTTCTAGATTCCATCTCCAGGGGACATAAACATAGTAGTTTTATTAAGCTCACCACCAACTCATATGGCTAATTAACAACACTCAAGTTGTACATTATTGCCTCTTTACTAAGCTGATTTGTACAAAATTTAATTATATATAATGATTACTTGTTCAAGCACATCAGATATCAATACTCTAGAAATGTGATTAAGATAGATCTTTAAGGCTTATCATCTATCAACATAATGGAGATTGAATATCTTGGAGGAAGCATTTTCTAAGTGAGAGAGGTTACTCATTTAAGACCTTTTTCGTTTTCATCTTTCTCTTAGCTTCCTTAACCTTCTTCATTGACACCGCACTACCTTTATACTACTTCAGAAATTTCTGCCCATTGAAGGTAGATGGCTTCCATTGAATGTTGAAGACTATTCCAAATGTTCTCCCGTTGAAAAGTTGTCTTCTTAATAAACTCATTCTAGCTGGAAAGCCTGTAGCACAATCCTTGAAGAAAATGTCTTTCTGGTTTTAGCAAACACTAGATGAAGATTTTCTGCATGACTAACTCTTTTCATTCTTCTAGAAAGATGCACATTAAACTTGAAGGGACACAGTCTCTGAGAGTTGTTATCTTTGTCAGAGCAAAAAATACTTTCCTTTGAATTTATTTTCATTTTTAGCTAAGCTTGATTTGTCTGGTAGTTAATAAGATCTACTTTAAGTGAAAGTTTGACTGAAGACTACAACCAGCATTGTCTAGTATAAGTAGCATCTACTCATCATGATGTGCCATAGTGATTCAGCCATAATTTGTCTGGGGACTTTATCTAATCAAGTCTTAGCTATCTCTTGTAAGTAACAGACAAATTGGCTCTAAGTAGATCCATAAGATATAATAGATAACTTCGTCTTTCTAAATTTTCTTGAGTTAGTTGTAGCACCTTTACTTCATCTTCTAGTTTGTCTATTATAAGTAATAGATAAATTACAGAATCACAGACGAAGTTCTTCTCTTATTGTTCACCCAACAAAGTTCTTTCATTAAATGAAGTAGCTTTGTCTATTGGTTTGTCTGTTACAAGTAACAGACAAATATTGTTGGCACAAACAAGGATTCTTCACAATAGACAGATTGACTTTGTCTATTAATTTGTCTGTAAAGAGCTATAGACAAATTTGCAAGGTAACAGATAGATTGTAGAGGCATAAACAAATCATCATAGTTTATCTATTGGTTTGTCTATTGCAAGTAGTAAAAGAATTTGCAAATGAAGACAACAAACAAAGTAAGTTATTCATCTGTAGCCACTATGTCGATTCTTCTTCATCTTCTACTTTATCTATAGTCAGTTGTAGATGAGTTACTTGTTCTTCTTCTATTCAAGATAGACTTTATATGTGAGATAAATTCTTGATTAGTTCGACTTCATCTTTAGCTTTTTTTTGTCTTAGTTCAATGTCATTTTGTCTTTGTGTTTGCTATCTGAATTCATTTTTATGTTGCAGATAGATGTTGTATATAAGCAATTTATCTAACTTGCCTATGGAACAATTTGTTTGAATCTGACTGAGGCAAGTATTATCTAATACTGACATTATCTGTAGAAGATTTATTCGGTCACTCATTGAGGCTTGAATGCCATAGCTTCAAATATACTTTATAGCTTCAGTTTAAAGTTTCAGTGTCATTCTTTCTGAGCATCCTTGTCTTCTCTCAGTATATTGGATCTTGCTTCTGGTAGTCCTTATATATGTTATCAACTCTATTTAAGTTGTTTCCCTATATATCATTTATTTGTTTCTGCAATACTTAGGAGTACAATTGCCAGTACTATAAATATTCACTCATATGTTGTTGCTTATCATTGAAACTTGGCAGTTTGCTATATGTACCATTTGGTTCAGAGGACGAGGTTCATGGTACTTACGGTCGATGCGGACATTGACGACTATGGGTGGTGGAGGGGTCGTAACACCCTTGAGATGTGGATCGCTTGGCGGATGAGCGATGCCGTTCATTTGCATGATGCGAATAAAGTGAGACAGTCTTAAGTTGCATCATGGATGCGGATCACATTGAGCATGCAGGATGCATTAGTAGTGCACATTGCGGATCAAGAAGGATCGAGGTATCAATGCATTAAGGTCCGTGCTGGACGAATGCAGCAAAGATGGTGCCAACTGAGATTGGTACAAGCAGCGGACTAGGAGGACGCTGATCAGATGAGACAGCTCGAGTGGACGGCTTTCCCAGGTTTCCAATTGGGCATGTGATGATGTGGTGGTGACGTGGCAGTGACGTGGACCTCTGCAACATGTGTGGCACACACATGGAGTACATGTGGCAAGGGCTTGGACCAAGTCCTTGGTGGTTGGAGCAATCCCTTGAGAAGGGGAGGAGTTACTCCATCTCTTCCATGGAGAGTGGGAGAGTGGGACATGTGTCTTTAAGGGGACACATGATATCTTTAGATGTGGGACATGTGTATGACATGTGTCTCTACATGAGGGAATTAGGGACATGTGGCTTGAGAGTGAGCTAACATGTATCTAGTTGGTTATTCCTTATATACTATATAATCCCATGGGGTCTCACTTGTAAGGGACAAGAACCTGAGTTGCAGGGACAAGTCTCGTGGTGAATGATCTTGGGCAAGTCTTGTACAGTTGTAGCATTGTTTCCTTAATTATAAGGTTGGGAAGTTGGATTCCTCTAAGTTGCTTGTATTGCTTTGCTTCTACTTCACTCTTTATTTCTTTCGGGTTGATTCTTGCATTTGCTATGCTTTATGTGCTAAATTAGGCTACTAAGGTGTTGGATCCTTAGGCCAATGCACGATTCAGAACTATAGGAAGTCCGTACCCTGTGACATTTGGCATCAGAGACACATTTTTGGGCAAGGTTTGTGGGAAATCTTTCCTTATCTATTGGCTTCGGTACTCTTTGTTTTCTGCTAGTTGGGAACTTCATATAACAATAGCAAGAGGCAGTGCAATGGAACAATTGAAAGAAAGGGTAGTACAACTTGAAGAGCAAGTTGCTACGTTGCTTGCGGCTACAAAAGCGTCAACATCCAAGGCTTCAATGGATCATGAGGCGGAGCTGGGGACTCTAGGCGCAAGGCTAGACTCAATTCAGAAGTCTAGGGAGACCAAGATGGTTGAACTTCGGAAGTTCGTGGAGAATTTGTCTACAATGGTAGCAGTTCTCAAGGTGTTCATACATGTCTCAAGACGCGATGAGAAAACACACAAAAAATACCTCATCCTAGTTCTTTTGGTGGGTCTAGAAGTGCTAAGGATTTGGAAAACTTCCTTTGGGATATTGAGCAGTATTATCAGGCTACTCATATCCACAATGCCGAACAAGTTACTACAACTTGCATATTTTTATGTGAGGATGCAAAACTTTGGTGGGGAAACTGAGTTGAAGATGCAACTTGACCAAAGATCATGACGTGGGCACAGATGAAGGAGGATCTGAGAGAGCCATTCCTTTCTTGCAACGTGGCATGGTTAGCTTAGGAATCGCTATGGAAGCTCAAGCACACAAGTTCAGTGCATGAGTACATGAAGGCATTTTAGTTGTTGATGCTGAACATGAAGAACATGTCTGAGGATGACAGGCTCTTCAATTTTATGGCTGGTTTACAGTCATGGACACAGAAAGAACTTTAACGGCAAGGGGTGAAAGACCTTGCATCTGCAGTAGTGGCAGTAGACAATCTTGTGGATTACAATACTGGATCGAGTGGTTGCAGTAGGAAGCAAGTTCCTTTGAAAGACAACGGAAAAGGCAAAAGAGGACCAACAGGGCAAGCAGATACAATCAAGTAAGTACAAAGGTCCTAACTCTGGTTGTTTCATTTGCAATGGTGCTCATAAGGGCTGGGATTGTCCTTTAAAGAAGCTATTGGCCTCGATTGTTACTAAGGAGAATCAGGAGGTATCCTAGATGGGTGCATTACGTTTGGTGAATGCGATGACTCAAGTGAATATGCCAAAAAAGAGTGGGCTATTCTATGTGCTGGTTAAGCTCAATGGACATAAGGTATGCACCATGGTTGATACAAGTGTGACCAATAACTTTATTTCAATTGATTATGTATGCACCATGGTTGATACAAGTGTGACCAATAACTTATTTCAGTTGATTGTGTTGCACATTGTGGTCTATCCTTAGAGGAGGATGATAGTAGGGTTAAAGATGTGAACTCTGAGGCAGAACCAGTAGTTTGTGTGGCTAAAAATGTAGACTTAGTTGTGGGTGATGGAAGGGAAAGGTAAACTTGATGTCATTTTCCTTTGCTGACTATGATCTAATTTTAGGACTCCACTGGATGTTGAAGGCTCAAGTTATAGTGGCTCCACATCTCAGAGATATGCTTATAACTTGTAACCCATACCCTTGTTTTGTTCATGGATTTGCTGCCCCAGTTAAGAGCAATAGTGTTGAGAGGGTCTCTACACTAGTGTTGGTGAATAGTCGAGAGGAAAGAGATGAGTCCTTCATGGCTAACCTCAATGAGGAGGTGACCCTCGGAGAGGGTGCTTTCAGAGATGAGAGGAAGATGGTGTGTGTGGGTGCTATTAAAATGGTTAGGCAGGATGTGTTGAAGAATGTTGAATCTTTACCACGAGTGTCCAAAATGTTTCCTTCAGGAGAACACATTGACCAAGTAGTTGAGTTAGACTATATAACTCAATCTCCCTACCACAAAGTATTATCACCATCTGAGCTAACAGAACAAAGAAAGGAGCTCAAGATGAATTGGATGTGGGTATCATCAAAGGTTTCAAGACACTCAGAGGAATCCCAGTTCAGTTTCAGAAGGAACGTGAATGGCTATGTGGTACGTATAGCCTCTACTTTATGTATGCATTTTACATTGTGTTGTTTCCTTGTACTAGTGTATGGTTCATTATGTACTTGGGTTTTTGTTTGGTTATATGGGGCAACTTGGGAACACATTGTAATACTTAAGTTGGTGCTTGAGGGGTTGAAGGCTTGTACCATATATGTAATAAGTGTAACATGTAGTTTTGCCAAGGAGGAGATATTCCTTGTGCATAACATAGCTATGGGATGGGTGTTCTTGTATTGTCAAAGTGTATTTGACAGGTTTCATACTACGAAGACAATTGAGTCAAAGCTCAAGTTTCAAAGGCATGGTGAGCTGTGCATAGATTGAGTGGAATCAAGTACGAGATGCAGTTCTATTGAGCTTGAAGAAGGATCAAGAGCGGAGTTGGTCCTTAGCTTGTCAAGGTGAAATTGGTAAGGTAGAGACAATGGAGATTGAACCAGTGCAAGGTTGGCCAGAGTTCAAGTTGTCTGATGAAATGTTTGTGGAGGCATTGGAGGAGGTGTTAGGAGATGCCGTGATGCTATGCAAACGAAAGATGTGAGAATTCTATGGTGAGTTCAAGCATAACTGGTGGTGCTGTCGTGGGCACACCAAATTTAGAACCTTGCTCCAATCTAATTTTCTGTAGTAGTGTCAGTAAGGGTCGATCCCACGAGGAGTAATTAGTATATTTTTGTGCAATGTGTTTCAGTAAAGAAGGGGGTTTTGAATAGTATGAATAAAAAGAAAATTATTGGAAAAATCTATCAGAGAAAAAGAT
>JAYJMB010004046.1:0-13386 GCA_036873735.1 Pouteria campechiana | reverse complement strand
ACCCTTACTCACACTACTACAAAAAATTAGATTGGAGCAAGGTTCTAAATTTGGGTGCCCACGACAGCACCACCAATTACCCATGTAAATCTAGAGTAGTCATCCATTATCACATATACGTATCTTTTTCCTCCAAGTGTGACTATGTTTAATGGTCCAAATAAATACTTATGTAATAGTTCTAGAGGTTTGGATGTAGATACTTCATTTTTAGGATGGAACGATACTTTAGTCTATTTTGATAATTGGCAGGATTTGCATCTTTGATTTTTGTCATAGTTTAATTTTGGTAGACCAATCACGAGATCCTTTTTCCACAAAGATTTGATATTTCACATATTGATATGTCCCATCCTCTCGTGTCATACCCATGGATCATCCTTGACTGCAAATAAGCATTTTCCAACTATATCATCCAACTATACTAGATAAATATTTCCCTACCTTTCTCCACTAAACAGTAGATCATTGTCGATACTAAATACATTACATGCAGATGGTTCAAACACAACTTTGTGACCCTTTTCACATAATTTGACTGATGCTTAACAGACTATGCTTGAGTGATCCTCTATGCATGTATAGAATAAACCATAAATTTTACCCATCCCCTTGATAAGACCTTAATCATTGTTGTCGAATGCTACTATTCCTCCATCCATTGGCTTTAATTCTTTGAACATCTTTTTGTTTTTAGTCATATATCTCTAATAGCCACTATCCATGAACCATGCATTTCCAAATGTAGCTTTGAGACTTACCTGCATTCAAAGGAAATTTTCTTCTTACCTTATTGGTACCCAAGTATTGGATATAATGATGTTAATGGAAATGTGTTTTCTATAAGTGTGAGCTCATTCCTTGCATTTATATCTCATCTTAGCACATTTTGCTTGCATCTTTTTGGCATAACAATTGTACACCTTATGTCCAAATCTATTGTAGAAATAAGAAATATTTGAAACTTTGCTAGGTGCAATATATTTCACTGGTTTCTTTATCCAAGAATAGTTCATGAACCTTCTAATATTTTGACAATTTGTTGGTCTCGGTGGGATAGGCTAGAACTCAAGAGAGGGGGGGGGGGCAAGAATTGGGTTTTATAAAATTTACTTCTTTTAACCCCTATTTGATGAAATCCCTTTCTTTCGTTTATGTTGGCATGCTAATGAAAGTGAAACAATGGGTAACGCAAGTAAGAATATAAAGGAAAGATCAAGCGCATATAGCACATACAACTTATAGTGGTTCGGGCCCTTTCTTGGCACCTACTCCACTCTATGAGTTAGCCTTACTTTCTGCACTCAAGTTCCACTAATACTCTATAGAAGCACACTTGGTTTTCCTGAGCTAACCAAGAACTCATACACTAGTTTTACTGAGCTAACTAGAAACTCACAATCTTGTTTTTTATGAGCTCACCAATAACTCTAACAATGTTGGTTTTCATAAGTTTACCAACAACTTTAACAATGTTCGTTTTCACAAACTCACCAACAATTTTAACCCTAGTTTTTAAGCTTACCAGCAACTTCTATAAATGAAATAAATGAAATAAGAAATTACACTTTTTTTAATATGTTTCTTGTTGAGTGCTAAGGAAGATCTTAGATGCAATTCTTCTTGTTGCAGAAGCTCTTTCTTTATGTTGTGGAAAGATTGGCCTTGAAGAAAATTGAAGAATGAAAGCTCTTTTGGAATTTGGAGTGGTAGATCTTGGCTTTTAGGATTTGCAAGATGATTTCTCTCTTTTTTTAGTTTGTATTTTCTCTTTTTTTTCTCCCTATCTTCTTGTTCAAACATCCCTTGAGTGCTCCTTAAATAGATCTTGAAAACTTGATCATTGAATGAAGACCTTAGAATTTCTATTACTTAGAACATTTGAATTTTTGACCATTGGGCATCGTTAGGCAGTTTGGCAGGCGCTTGGGCCAAGCGGCTGTGCGCCAAGTGATATGCCAGGTGACTGGGCCAAGTGGTTGTAGACAATTTTCTAGATTTTCTTCCTAGAGAATCTTGCTACCTCCTGGTAGGCGGTATGGCAAGCTGCTACCATACCGGCTGTGCTCCTAGGTAGTAGGCACAGGCAGTTGGAGAATTTGCCAGGGGGTTCATCTTCTAATGCTTCATTTCTTTATTCATCTGACTATCTATTGCTAGGTGGTTTGCGAGACGGTTGTTTCAAGTGGCTAGCATCCTTCAATTGTGTTTATGCATTTTGCTTCTTTTTGAAACTTTAACATCTTTTATTATAAATCAAAACACATTTGTCATAAGTAGTATATATGAAGTATGAATAGTATATTTGATTCATACTTTGTAATGGACATGTGTATTAAGTATATTATCTTTTATTTGTTCATACACACATGATTTTGTTAAATTTCATGTATATACTATGTAATGTCAAAGTAAATTGTTCAATTGTGAATATACACAAATGAGTTTCCAAAAATTGTAGATCATGGATAGTCATAATGTATTCATGCTTTGATAAAGAAAGGTATATTTAGACATGTTTGTTATTCTTATATTTACTAATGATGTTTTCATATTTTTCTGTTTATGAAGACATGCCTAATTAATTGTACATGTTTCCTTGAAATTTATCAAACAATCTATAATTATCCATTCATAATATACATACGTTGAGAAGCATGGATGTTTGCTTTAATCTATATATTTTATATAACCTTCATCCGATTATGATTTCTTTCTTTCATCAGTTAATACTTTCATGTAGAACATATATATATTCATAAAAGATTCAACATATGATAAGACGATGATTGCATGATGGATCATATAATTGTTTATCAGTAATCATAGATATGTAAGAGATTTTTTGAAGATTACCAAATAAGAATGTATCTTGAAGTCATTTTAGTCAAGTATTTGAAAGATTTATTTTGGCAATTTGTTCTTATAGTAGAACATTTGAAATCATAGCAAACGTTTGCATGTATGCTTGCTGTTGAAAGTTGGAATATACATTAGAATACACATGCTTCCTTCTAAAGTAATTTATAGTTGAATAAACATATTAAAAGATTAGTTTCAAGGTTTCTGAAATATATCAAGTATATGAACTTTAGAGCCTCTAAAGCAATTCTTCAGAGTTTATGATATAACTTCAGAGTTTATGACTTGACTTCAGAGTTTATAATATGACTTTAGAGTTTACGACTTGACTTTAGAGGAGTTAATTGGATGTTGTAATTTTAGAGGTTTAAAAGCAGTATTGAGTGCTAGTTTTAGAGTTTTTTGATCCTGAAGAATTAAAGAATTGTTTCAAAGTTTCTTAAACTACTTTAAGTATAAGCCTTATAATTTTTAAGAAATTACTTTAGGACCTCTAAGGATGTAGAAATAACATTCTAAAATATTATTAAAGTTTCTAAAATACTTCAAAAGTGTTCTGATGGTATATATGAGTAATTTGATTCAACATTTAGGTAGTTTTCCAATTCTTATAATCATGTGATCATTATTATTATAAAGTAAATAATTTATGCACATGGATCAATATGAATCGTATATATTAGGCACATGTATAGTTCTAATTCTTTTTTTTTAATATTAACAATATCATTAGCATGGTGCAAATCCAGTATAAGTTTTGTTGTGATCATAATAATTGATATTACATCCGTGGATCATCATCACAATACATGTATGACTCAACATTCTCCCCCTTTTTTATGATGACAAAACTTGAAGATTTGAGACAAATAAAGGATATGTTAATGATTCAATAACAAATTCCCCCTTACTAATAGAGATATGTATGCATGTGGAATTTGGTACTAGTCATGACATATGACGAACTATAAGTTTTCTCATGACATATTTTTCCTCTTTATAATAAACTCCCCCTGACTAATTTGAATTTTGTAATTCTCAAGGAAATGATACTGGTCATGACATATTAAATTTATCCTTTCCTTGGAATGAGTCATGAAAATACTTTTTAGTTAGTAAGTATAATCCTTTTTCTTTTTATATTCCCTGTATTGCTTTTGCTGACTTGTCCACCTATAAAGGAACACAAAAAGACTCCATTTTTCAAATGAATTATGTACTATTAGAAGTAATGGGTTTTCTTAATATTTATCTATATTTTCTCCTTACTTATATTTACTCCATACTTCTCCCTTATCTATATCTTCTCCTTACTTATATTTACTCTATACTTCTCTCCTTTTTTATTTTCAAATTATACATCATTTTCACTAGAGGATTTTTCTTTTTAAATGTTTAAGCATGGTATGACATCAATAAGAAAAATGTATTCATGATACCACATATTGATACCTTGTTGGAGAACTTTACTTATTGGAGAACTTCTCAATGAACACTCATGAATTAAGTGTATAGTCATTTTAATATTCAATTTCATGTTGGATAGATATTCAAACATTCAAGGTCATGCATGATAAATGGATGTAAATCATATGGATAGTCTGTAGAGCATCCAAAGAATTATGATGTATGTATGGATTATTATAACATAAGTATAGATAAAAAAAATTATCTATTTCAAACATTTCATATTCATGAAAGAGCTATGAAAATACCATGTAATCATATGATGTGAGTATTGCTAACCATGGAACTTAGATTATCATCATCACATATAAAAATATCTAAAATATTTTTCATATTTATTTTTGTTTTCCATTTCGGGTTATACAATAGGATTAAGCATTCTTAATATGTTTTCCTGAATCATTTCAAATATTTATTTCAATCATCACAGTTTCATTACTAATTATGTTTACTAGAAGCTTGAGCTATTGGAGAAATGATTTTCATTAGTCATTTTACATAAACACACATTTATTTTCTATCAACACAAATTCTCACATACATCCAAAACAGTTTTCATTGATGGTTTGTTTTCCATTTTCAAGTTTTACATTAAGCAATATATCATAGTCACTATTTTTCGTGCTTACTCATGTACTTCTTGCAAAATGATTTGAATATTATTCATCAAAATATGGACTGTTAGTCATAACAAAATGTAATAAATATGAATGTGGAAAATCATATTTCATAATTAAACACTTAAATTCATGAAACTTAAAGTTATAAATAAGCATTTTTTTCATGATCAAGCATTCATATTATAAAGTGATGTCACCTAATTTGTGATTGTTTATTTCATAGAGAAAGAGATACATGAATATCACAAAATATTTAAAACAACTGAGTTATGCTTTTCTCAAAAAGATATAACAAAATTTTAAAAAATAGATCTCTAAGAGCTATGAGGATCTGTAGGTGGTCTAGAAGAGGCGGGCTCCCCCTGAGTGGTGTCTCTGATGGAAGTCAATTCTTCTATGTTGAAAGTTGGTTCTACATCCTTAATATGTGAAGTGAGGTTAGCTCTATGTGTGGGATGGGAAGTCTCAAACTGTGAGAGAAGAATATCTATCTTCTTTTCTATTCCTTCTTGTACTCTTCTCAAGTCTCCCATTTCTTCTTTTACTTCTTTTTTTAGTTCTCCTACTTTCTTTCTTAATTCCTTTACTTCTAGAGACAATAACACATGTAGAAGACCTTGGATAAGTGACTTCAATTGAAGTTCTAGGTGATGAAGACTGTCTATCTGTAATGGGACTGCTTGTGTCAATTGTTTGCTCTCTTTCACATATTTCTTCTTTTTCCTCCTCATTTTCATCTTCATCACTTTCCTCATTGTCTTGCTCATCATCTTCCTCCATTTCTCTTTCATTTTTTTCCATCATTTCTGCCACATATTCTTATAACCTGATTCCCATTCTTTTTAAAAGTGTTGCTCCGACGTGGCCTTTGTTTAATATAGACGTATATATGCATGATTCCCCGTTGACTGGAACATGAAAATATTCAAAGATTTTTTTTCATCCATACACCATATGAAGCTATGTGGTCTTTTCTTTGTGGTAAGTGACCAAATGCAATGAACATGAGGTTTGGCAAACTGACCTTCTGATAGTTATACAACTTCCACAATACTCTGGCTTCACTTGGCTTCACTTGCTCTATTCCTCCAAGCTTAGGTACGAACATATTTTCTAAGACTTTTCTAAGCATCCTGAGCTCAATAGATAAGTCTTTTGTTCTCATGTAAGTATAGGAAGATTTATAAGTTATACTTGAAGATAGTTTGTTGAAAATTTCTTCCTTTTTCAGGTCATCCTCATCTTCTATGGCTAGTACATCTAGTATTTCTCCAAGGTGTTCTTTTGGTGATAACAAGTTTTTTCTAAAGATCATTCCCACACCTTTTACCATAGACTTATAAGTGCTATCTTTCCAATTGAAGTAGAATATGACAACTAGCTCTTTGAAGATGGGTGCTTCATATTTCATTAAATCAGTCCACCCTTGATAATTTAACATTGATCGAATATCAGATTTGCATTTATCAAGGAAATCTAGATCAATTTTCTTTTGAACATGAATAGGTCTTCCAAGCATTGAAGTATAAAACTTGCATTTCTTATCCTCACTACCAAAGTAATATGCCAGTAAATCATTTGGTTCAAATTTGGCAATTGAAACCTTTCTTCCATCAACTTCTTTTGGCAACTTAGTCAAATCAAACTTCTTTGCCTTTCCTTCTCCTCTTTCTATGTTTTATTCTTCAACATTCACATTAGGTTAGGAAGGGAGATTACCTATGTTATCAGTGGCTTGAGATCTCCTTGAGCTTCTAGAGGTGGAAGGCTAGGAAAAAGATATGCTCCTCCTCCAGTTCTAGGTCACTTCACTCCTCTTTGGGGTTTGGAGATGGTGACTTTAGGTACCATTGAGATGTGAAAAAGAGTTGAAAAAGGTAGAAGATTTGTAAAATGGCTTTGATGGAAGTTTGGAAATGGTGCTTCCTCTTTCAGTCGGAGGAGGCTGGCAAGGAAGGAACGAATGGAAATGAAAACTATTCGACATACTATGAATAAAGGGCTTTGAAATGGCAGGAGGCGGTGAGTGTAGGCGCTTGGCATCTCGGGCACCTGGTGTCGCAAGCGGTATGGCACTGAGAAATATTCTAAGAAATTTGAGTTTTAAAGATTTTATTTTATTTTATCCCAATCTTATTTATTATTATAAATATGTCATACATATCAAATATTTTTAACACAAGAAATCATATACATATTTGCATAATTTTAATTTAAGCATGCTCAATCATTACAATTAATACAAAGATAACTTCGAACGGAGGTAAAGGAGATTCCTTCCGCCGAAAGGAGTTAAAGACGAATCTGCTTTGCTGGATTTGTACTGCTAGCATCGTCTTTATGTCTTCTCAGGTCGCATCCATGCCTGCTACCTCGATATCCATGAGGGCGTCAATAAGTTGAGTTGGTCTAGAAGCAATAATAGTATTAATGGAAGACCAATTTTTTCGAATGACGGCTGGATAACTTTGGGGACGGCAAATGCGCTCGAGAAAATTGTTGACTTCATCAGTGTAGGCTGATTCTAAATCTGAAGCATTGGTAATGAGCTTCTTTGGAATCACTGCTAAAATATTTGGAGAGTCATATCCAGTGATGGCTATCAATTCTGAACTATCAACCGCTTGATCTGCTGCTTGAATTAATTCAATAACTCGTGTGCATGCGATCTAATCAGCTGCCGTAGAAAACTCTGGCCAATCTGTTTGAATCCAAGGTCTCGCAAAAGATGCTTCTGGGATCTGACCTTCTCCTGGATTGAGTAACCAAACCTGATAACTAGGATAAGTTCTGCTATCTTTAGCGCTTATCCATTCAGTGGTATGAATTCCCAAACAAGTGACAAATCGACGTCCATAGCCAAGATTGAGTAATAGAAATCTGATTGATTCTGGTAACTCGGCTATACTAGGCAAATGGCTTCTGTCTATACATAAGTAAGACACCATTCCTGCCTTCAGAGGTTCTCTCCATAAGTTGGAGTCTCTAAACACATCCGAGGTGACAATCAGTTGAGGACGCTGTCCAATTTTGTACACCAACTTCTGGATGTTTGGATTTGCTTCCCAAACCATCTGTTCTCGAGAAAGCAAATTTTCTGAAACCACTTCTTTAATGGTTTCCGTGACTAACCCATGAATGATTTGATTATTTGTTTCTTGGGTTTGCCATTTTTCAGATAGATCAAAACGATTAGATTCCTGTCTTTGAAGACGATCTAACTCTTGTTCCAATCTCTGAATTCTATCTCCCAATCCTAAGGCTGCTACATACATCTGTTGGAGCCCTCCTGGATTATTCTGGTGATAGTGGATTAATAAGCCTGCCCATAATAATTCCAATTGTTCTTTTGACTCTGGTTGGAGGCTTATAGGAACGATATCTTCTAACTTAATCCGTGCTGGATTATGGATAAGATATCCTGTTTCCTTGTCTTCTACCCATAATTCTCCTTGTTGCTGAATAGCAACTCTAGGTAATCTGAAATATGGGTGATCTGGAATTACTTCCTTAGATTTTGACACTGCCTGCTTTTCCTTTAGCTGGGCAAGTACTGGCAAAATGGCCAAATTTTTTGCATCGCCAACACTGCAACTTGTCTCTTGATGGCTTTGGAGCTATGGTTGCTTTGGCTTCTGCTAGAAGACTTTCTAGCTTCTCGACCTTCCTTTCTGCTTCAGACACTTGTCTTTTGCTGGAAACTGGTCGTCGGTCCATCTTTTAACAAAACCTGCAAGTTCTCTAGTTAAAAGATCTGCACATAAATTAGTATGAGATTTAATCAATTCGATTTCAAACTTATAATGTGCTAACTTTTGTTACCATCTAACTAGCTTAGCCTGTCCAATGGACCTAAGCTTGATGGAACAGAAATACTTTACATAAGAAGAGTCTGTTCTGACTAAGAACATCTTCTCTGAAGCAAGGTATAATTCATTGGCCTTAATAGATTGAATAACAGTGAATACTTCCTTTTCATGGATAGGCCAATTGACCTCCGAACCCTTAAAGGTTCCTCCCCAATATCGGCAAATGTTTTCTTCCTTGATTTCTGGCTTTTTAACCTTCAGGATACATCCCCAATAATCTTGAGAAGCATCAGTTTCTAAGATCAAAAAATCTCCTTTTTCTGGTAATTGTAATTCTGGGAGATTTTTTGTTTGATCTTTAATTTTCTTAATCCTCTGAGTATCTTCATCAGTCCATTGCCAAGGAATTTTTTCTGAAGTTTTCTTATGAAGAACTCGGATTAATGCTGCTAACCCCCTTGATGAAGGGTCTTGCATAGTTCAGGAGACCTAGGAAACGCTGTAATTGTTTCCTGTTTTGAATTTGATCTGGAAATGCAGCAATTGATTCTGAAATATGAGGCTGCAACTTTTCCTTTCTTCCTTCAATTTCCAATCCTAGGAAATTGACTCGCGGTGTCATCCAAACACATTTTTTCTTGGATAATACCATTCCTTCATTGATGAATACTTCTGCTACCTTTTGAAGGTGCTGCAGATGTTCTTTCTCAGTTTTTGAGAAAACTAACACATCATCAATATAAACTACGACGAACTCTTTCAATTTTATGAAAGCTGAGTCCATACGCCTCTGAAATATGCCTGGAGCATTTTTCAGACCAAATGGCATTACTAGCCATTCATACAATCCCTTTGGGCAAGAAAATGCTGTGAGGTGGATACTCTCTGGATGCATTCTGATTTGCCAATATCCTGATTTTAAATCAAATTTTGAATAAATCATTGGCCTTTGTTGCCGTATCCAGTTTCTAAGTTCTTCCTGATTGGGAAGATTATATCCATCATCTCTGGTTGCCTGATTTAGATCTCTGTAATCTATAACCATTCTGGCTTTTCCTCTTGCCTTTTCTGCATGATTTAAAACCATAAAGGCAGTACTTCTATGCTGACTTTGACTTGGTTTTATCAAATGTAAGGCTTCCAATTCTGGAATCTGCCTTTCAAATTCCTCTATCATCTCAGCTGTGTATTTAATTCCTCCACTTCTGATGATAGTTTCTAGATTTTTGAGTTCGAGAATAGCTTCTACTTTGCATTTTTCTGATAACTTCAGGGGATCTTCTGAAAAGTTATCCTCTAGCTTCTGCTGAATTTCAGCAAGCTGAGTTTGGTAGATATTCTCAATTTTTTGGATTTGGACTTTATCTTGCTCGATCATTTGAATGATAACCTGAGCTGTTGATAAATCTGTCCGTCTACTGTCTTCTTCTCTGTCCATTTTGAAAATAGACGGAGATGACTCTATTGGAATTTTATGTGTTCCAATAATCACATGATCTAATTCTTGGATAAATGGCCTGTTCTCAGGTTGATGTTTTAAGAACGCATTTCCAAGGATTAGTTCTTCTGAAAGTCCTTCTATACATAAGAGCCACTTAATTTTGAAGGTCTTTCCAGAAATCCTCACTTCCACATCTGTAGCCATTTTTGAAACCGAAATTGATTCCTGATTGGCAAGTTTTATTGGAATCATTGGCATTTCTTTCCAAAGATGTTCTGGAAGTAGACTAGGATGAGCACAGCAAAAACTAGCTCCTGTATCTATGAGAGCTAAACTTGTTTTGTCAAACATTTCTACCTTAATTTTAGTGGTTACAGGAATATCCATGAGGACTTTTAGCATTGACAATTGTGGGGTTTCTTCCTCATATATTAGGATTTTCATTCTTTGCCATCCGACAATTCGCCTTGAATCTGTGGATCTGGCATCTGAAGAATTTCTTCCTTGTTCAACTTGTTCTTGTGGCTCTACCACATTTCTGAAACTTGACCTAGGATTTCTTCTGAGTTCAATCTGTTCTTGTGCTTTTGGCACATTTCTAGAACTTGAACTAGGTCTTGGTTCTTCCTGGATTAACAAGTTATTCCCAATTTGTCGTATATCCGAAGAGCCAATCATTTGTTGAGTTCTTTCTGGTTCTTGAAAGACCCAACTCCTCGGCCAAGAAAGCCTCTGAGGAATTATTACTGTAGGAGTCATCCCTTTTACGAGATTTCCTGACTCAAACAGTTTTGTATACATCTGTTCGTTTTTTACCTTTGGTCTGTGAGTATTATAGAAACGAACGTATACTCTACACCATATTTTGACTACCCTTCTATTTCCGGGAAAGCCATGGCGTATCTAATTGTTTGTATAGAGTCTTAGACACAAAGTTTTCAATACATTTCTATCTCTAAGATCTATATCTAATCTGGGTCAAACCTTAAACCAAACTGGTCCTTTACATAGATTTGCCCTTGCTCCTCCCAATAGGGATTTTTCAAACTGGCCAGTGGTACTTGCATCTACCACTGCTGCCAAAACAGGTAAGTCAAGTTCTTGTCTTACCAAGGGAGATATCCCGACCTGCACTAAGCCATATTGAACATAATTTTTCTTCTTTTGAATGGCCTCTTGTACCTGTTCTGTTTTTATTAAAGGTACTAAGAAATGGCCATTATCTGTGGCTTGAAGTTCCGCAGTTGCTTCGGTTTCAAGGATCTTAGTAGATTCTTGATATCTCATCCAATTCCTGGAATAGACTTCTGATATACCAATAACTGGCATCTTCCACTCATAGCAATCTGTTGATGTCGATGCTATGTCTGTGACTGAAGAACCTATGGTATGTATCCATTCATCTTGGGATATCTGAACCAAGTCTATATCCGTTGGCTCTAGGTTCATCATAAATAAGTCAATATCATGCATTTTTTGAAAAATTAGACTTTCATGATCCCAGTCTTCTGAATCTGAGTCTTCTGCCTCTTCAGAATATTCAGATTGAATTTCAAATAATTCTTCATCATCTGAATCAATCTCATCCCCCCAAATTGGTTCAAATTCTAATTTTCCGAGAGGATATAACAACGCTTTTACAGATGGCTGCCTTTTATCTCTTTCTGGACATGTGGTTGGGTTATGACCTGGTTTCCCGCATAACCAACAACAATGACATTGAGATAAGGGTTTCCCTTTAGGACATTTAGGATCTCTGCCATACTTCTGTTTAAAAGCTTGTCTTCTTTCTTCCAAGCTTCTAAGAGGCCTGATAAACCTTTTATCACTCTTAGATCTGCTTTCTGGAAGTGCCTTAGGAACCTTCCTGAATGCCTTCCATTTTTTCATTCGAGGTTTTAAGGACTTCTTTTGAGAGCTTTTAACTCTACACTGCCCTGAACTATAGTCCACGACTGGTTCATTTCTGGGCTTGGGTTCACACCCATACCTTCCAGCTATCATGTCGAATTTATCACAACAATTCTCTGACATGATTGGAATTTTGCTTGCATCTTTCGCCAATCTTCTCTCCATACAATATAGGTGAATGCAATGCCTTGTTGCCTCTGCTCTAGCTCCTAATGTATCAATAATTTCAGCATTAGATATCATTCTTTGTTCTAGAGTTTTCTGAGACACTGCTCCCCATTTTCTCGGAAGCTTATCATAAAACATATTCAAAGCATATTTTTGATCTTCAAAACTGAGCTGATAGTACCTCTCTTTGAATTCACAAAAATATTCTTCGAAGTAACACATATCACAGATCTGAAGTTTTGCCAAAGTCGTTCTGGCTCGATCTCTATCGTATCTATCAATATCTGTGATAGTAGTCCCGGAAAATTTCCTTTTTAATATGTCAACAAATAAGGGAATTACTTCCTCTGGGTTCTGAGCATTCTCTTGGATTAATTCATCCAACGGAGATCTTCTGCTCAACTCGTCCCAAAATTTTTGGGCACTACCTTGGAGACTGGCTGCTAAATATAGTTTGGCTTTTTCAACAGTCCATCTTGTTCCTCCAAGTAACAAAATTCGAGCTTGATTTGCCCAAATTTCAATAGCCCTTTCTGTGTCTCTGACGCAATCAATGTTTAGATATGCTCCTTGCATCGACACTGGCTCAGACTTTCCTTCCTTGGGTAAATACCTATAGGGAGTCTTCCAAGGATACCCTGGTTTATATGAACCACTGGGTCCTTGTGTTAGGCTTCTAAAATCTTGGCTTCCTTTGGGCCATCTCTCTGATGGTTCAATGCCCATATCGGAGGCTAACTTAGAATATGCCTGATCCAGACTATAACTAGAGGGTTTTCTTCCTATAGCCTTTAATCTGTCATCAAGAGATCTGGTGGTATCTCGTCTCTTATTCTGATGACGAAGAATATTCTCAACATAGTCTAACCGCTCATTGAGCCTGGTTTGTATATCAAGAATATCATTCTTATCCCATTTTTGTTTTTCCAAAGTTTTGTGAATTTCTGCATCTGTTCGAGACTTCACATTATTTAGTAGTTCATGAAAAAGAAGTATTTTATATCTTGCTTCCGAGAAGATGTTTCTAGTTCGAACAGATTCCTCTTATGTAAAGCATTTTCGTTCCATCAAGCTTAGGTCTATTGGACAGGCTAAGCTAGTTAGATGG
>JAYJMB010004045.1:0-13386 GCA_036873735.1 Pouteria campechiana | reverse complement strand
TTCCCAAAAGCTCTACGTGCAAACGCGCTTCCTGTAAGTGCTTAAAAGCCACCGCCAGGCCAAACAGGCCCTTAATATAGTTGACTTACAGGATATACAGTATAATATGTATGCAATGATGGAACTCTCACTTTGTTATACTCTAATACTATACGAATGTAGATCCAACCACTATTAAAGCATCTAATATAAGATTCTAACACATGAATCTTCATCTAGCTCTTTACAAGTTATATGGTGATGTGAATTTACTCTATATCTAATTAGATAACTAGTCTCATCTTACTCCTACTAAGGCAACACTTAAAAAATTGCATAACCTTTGTTTACTTACTAAGTGCCAGTAGATCACATATACATGGTACCTATGATCTTTTATGTATCATTCTTCTCGCTATCTTAATGCCAGAGCAATTGCTAATGTAAGATATGTCTTGTAACATCAATTTCTTAAATTTAGAATGTCTCAAAATTCATAAATGAAACCTTATTTTATTAATGGAAAAAATATAATACATCAAATTCTAAGCAAGCTTAAACTTTTAATATTCTTCAGAAATAATTTTCTAATAATGAGCTTGGTTCAAGGGTCAACAATCATGCCTTTAGAATAAAAATATTTCAGAAATATTTACCTTTTTATAATATTATCTTAAATAAAAAGGAGTCGAGTGTTAATATATTTAGCTCTTCCATGATACTTAGGGTCTTTCAAAAAGGCAGTTGCAAACATATTATAAAAAAAGACTACTACAGTTTCATCAACTTGCCCTATAATGTTTAAGATTTGTAAGAATTTCCTCAACCATATTGCTTTTTACTATAATTGAACACACTATAAATTTTGACTCCATCATGGATAAGGAAACACATCATTATTTCTTATTATGCCAAGAGATCGTTGACCTTTAAGTATGAAAGTGTATTCTAAAGTAAATTTTTTATCTTGACTAGTATACCCATTTGAATCACTATATCACTTTGAGATTATCTTCTTTATAACATAATATCCTCTTAACTGCGGTCCAATAAGCAATACCAAGATTACTTATCATACCAACTATAAAGCAAATGTCGAATCCAGTATACATTCATTATTGACAACACTTGCATATGATGCCTTAACCATCAACATTTTCTCTTCTTTTGTTTTAGGACATTGTTCGATGCTAAAAACTAAAATTTTTTCTATTGGAGTATCAACAAGCTTTAAATAATGCATAAAAAAATCACTCTAAAATTCTTTTTATATAAGTGTCTTAAAATAAACAATAAGTCTCTTAGTGTGATCCCTCAAGATCTTAATCTCAAGCACATAATCTACCTAATCTAAGTCATTCATCTCAAATGTAGAAGACATCACTCCTTGGTAGAGTTAATCAACTTTAGAGTATTTTTTATTTGCAATATATTATCCACTTATAATGAGAGGATAAGAAACTTATTCTTGATTCTTCTAACATAAGCACAATGGTCATCCTTAATCATTGTAAAGCCAATGGAAATAACTACTTATTAAAATTGAATATACTCTAACTTAGATGATTGTTTTAGGCCATCAATGAAACATTTCAAGTGACATACTTTGCACTCTTGTCCCTTAAACTAAAAATCCGTTGGTTGGTTCATATTTTTTTGTTTAATTCTCCATTAATAAATGTTATCTTTACATCTATTTGGAACAATTCTTAATTCAACCATGCAATGATAGTTAAAATGAGGTGAATAGAAATAAATCTCATCATAGAAGACCTACTATTGGGTATATAACATTTTGCCACAAATTAAGCCTTGTATTTGGTAATTGATCCATTGGCCTTATGCTTTATTTTAAGAACTTATTTATTATCAATAGTTTTACACCTAGGTGAAAGATCAACTAACTCTCATACATTATTCTTAGCCATTAAATTCATTTCTTTCTGTATGATAATTAGCTATTTATCGAAGGTAGGTAATTTTACAGCCTCATTGAAAGAAGTTGATTCATCCTCAGTAATGCTCATGAAGAACTCTCCTTCAATTTCAAAGTGATGAGAAGGAATAATTCTACTTTTGCTTATTTGTATTTGTAAATCTTTTAAATCATATGATGATATACTCCCATTTTACAAAAAATTGCTCCCACCATTTACAGTTATCATTGGCTGAGATTGTAGGTCATCCTTTTGTCTATGAAATATGTATCTATCATCTTTAGTATCTTGCAATTCATAAAGTTCAAGATCTTTCTTGATTTACTAACTCTTGAGAAATCATTTTTTAGGAAGTCTACATAATATAATTCTAACTCAATTAATCTACCATCTAAAGGTTCACAATACATCACAAAGCCTTTTGAGTTTTCAAAATATCTTATAAAGATACTTTTATTTACTATACACTTTAACTTTTCATTTTATGGGAAAACTTGTGAATATATCTTGTACATCCTTATGGATGTAAGCTTTTTAAAGTAGACTTTTTATTATTCCATAACTCATATGAGACAATAAAAACTGATTTTGAAGGTACTTAATTAAGAATTAAGTTATAATTAAAAGTACATCTCCTCAAAAATTAATTGAGAGATTTGCATGAGACATCAATAACCTAACTATCTTTAAAAGAACATGTTTCCTTTGCTTTGTATTTTTTTTGTGTAAAGTATTTAGAATTTAACTACTTTTGTATGCTTTTTACCTCATAATATTTTCTAAACTTATAAACAAATATTCTCGGCCTCGATCAGTACAAAAAACCTTTAAGTTCCTTTCTTGTTAATTTTATACCCCGGTCAAGAAGTGTTTAAAATGAATTAAAACTTTATATCGATATAATAGCAGAAATACTAACCCATAATGTGAGTAATAATTTATGAATGTTATGAAATAGGATGCATCATGACATACTTTAACATTCACTTAACATTCATAAGTTCACAAATATTAGAATAAATTAGTTTTAAAAGATGAGTGGTGCTTGTGACCTTATTAAAAGGATTTTTATACGTTTTGTCTGTCAAATAAGGCTTATAGATAGGTAGGCTTACTTTAATAAAAGAGCCTACGAGTTCTTCTCTAGTTAATCTATTCATCGTATCTTGTCTAATGTATCCTAATCTAATATACTATTTAATTAATTTAGACACAATGTCAAGCCCAGAAAAAGAAGGACCAATATAAGCTACAAAATAACTATATAATTTGCACTTAAGTCAAGCATTTAAATGACTATGATAATAAATATTTTATCAAGATAAGTGGACAAACTGATTTTCTTAAATTGAAAAAAAAAACTAGTTTCAAAAGTGTTAGAACTAAAAGTAGATTGCATCAGATTGTGGGTGCATGAAGCACATCATATTGGAGTAGAATGCACCCATTATGCAACTTGAGTTTTAACTCTTACAACTCCTTATGCTTCATTTTCCATCATAATATAATGTCTATATACTAGGACCCGATTATAATGTACAAATCTAGCATGATTATAGGTAATGTGTTTAGTTGCTTTTGTGTTTATAACCCAACTAAGGAAACAATGAGTTACAAACACATGGTGAACAAACTAAAATTTGTATAGGATCAAGATTAAGATGCATCTTTTTTTTTGCTTGGAACATGTTCAATCGAAGTTAACTTTCTATTTATAATTGTTGCATTTGAGTTTAACATTATTTTTCATTCCCGTGTACTTTCCTCTATAACGCTTGATCATTTTATTGTCTTGGAAAATTTATTTCTTTGTCATTTCTTGTTGAGCACTTCGATAACGACCTTTGCTAGACTCTTTATCCCCTATATTGTCCAGTTTGAGTGATAAGGGCAGCATCACAGTTTATATCTATCAATACACTCCATTTCAAGTTCTAGGTGGTGGGAAATATAAAAAAAAGTTTTTAATTCCCCTATTGTGCATAAGCACAAGTTTTACTTAACTACTCAAAAGTTCATGTAGGAATCTTATAATCGTTAGAACTTACTGCTCATTAATAAGATCATTACCAATTACTTTTATTTCCCTAATCATGATAAATATCACCATAAGATACTCAGCCATTGAATGTTTAGGATCCATCACATATTGATCTTATTCCTTTCTAGTTATGTACTAATATCTCATAATTTGGTCATTTTTTGTGTAACCTAACTCTTTCATTGAGTTCAAAAGATTCAAAAACATAAAAAGCAAGTGTTAGAGAACTCTAACATAGATACCTAATTCGTCGGGCTACGCTTTGCCACGTAGGATCACTATTCAAAAGGGACTTCTATTTCTTAACTCTACGCAATCCAACATTCATGGGACTGTCCATAATTTCCTAGGAGGATTAGGTATCCTCTTTGCATACAGACTGCGTATGCATCCCAACTACGCACCTATGCTCACCTATAAATACACTCAGGATTCTAGGCGGGATTTTCTCGAGAGCCAGATCAGCATTTCGTTTGGGGCCAACCCAAACAGCAAGTATTTGATTGTCAAAAATTGAGTCCTAGGGTCCTAGATTAAGCCAAAATGATTCGAGCCATCCATGCATGTCGCCAGCCCGATTGCTGCTATCGTTGTCGGCACGCTTCTGGACAGCCACTGGGCCGTCCGCCTAAGCTAAGTTCACTGGAGCATAAGCTTGGGCTACGCGTTTCATCTAGGCTCGATTGGCTCATATACTGGGCACTAAGCCTGTTTGTATGCTACTTGGATCACATGGGCCTGCTACCCAGATGTTTCTATGATGGACTGTGGCCCGCATTAGTCTGCTCGGCCTACCCATCTCAAAACTAGGACTAGCCAATTTGGCCTAGTGGCGGTGTGTTGAGCCAGTGAAAGCTAGCCCACACGATCTGTTATCAAACTGGCTGGAATTTGGGCTTCAGGGAGGGTGAGTACGGGGTGCATATGCACTCTGTTGGGTATTCATACGTGCTTTCGCATGGATTTCCACCAGCTTCCAGTTGTTGGATTCTTTCCCTCTTATTATTATTTTTTTTAATCTTTGCTTTCTAATATCTGAGAAATTTTTTGGGATTTATAAATTTCAAGTTTTTTAATTCCTCTATTTTCTACATCAACTAGAAAAAATTGACATTAATATATCATGCTAAATCCCATCACTTTTTAACTCAATGTTAAAAGCAAAATAAATAAATATCTATTATTTTTAAATTTTCAACCCCTTGCATCAAAATTTAATTTTTTTAGGTGTAAACAATTATTAATTCAAAACCTCAAAAATAAAAAAAATTCTTATATTATGTTTAGGCAAAAGCAAATCTAAAAAAAAAACTTTGATGCCACCAGTCTGAATTATTATATTGATAATTGAAGATAACTAACATGCCTTATTATGCGAAAACTTAAAGACTCTCAAAATCTAATTGATTTCGTTTATAAGCCTCTTTTTTGATTTATGGATCAATTACTAGAGTCTTAAGGCCTGTTTGGCCTTGCGTTTATACAACGTGAAAGCACTTTCAAGCTCTCAAACGTGCTTCTGCGGTTTTTAGTGAATGTTTGACAGGTGTTTCAGAAGCACTTCACCTCACCTCCAAAGCCTAAAAAGTGTTGGCCGAAGCTCCACAATGAAGCTTTGGCTGGCCAAATATTAGTAGCCAAGACCTTACTTTTACCATGGTGGGTACAAATTTCAGAAAACATACTACTCAGGAATTATGACTTGGTGTCCACTTCAACTAAAGTCCCGGTTGTATATCCGGAAACCTTGGATTCCTCATGCTGACTCCAAAGATGGCTTAATCAGCTTCTTCATGATAACATTCTGATGAAGCATACGCCACTATTTTATTATACTAGATGTCTTCATTTTAATTTACTAACTTATATAATTTTATTTTAAAATTTTAATTATCTTTATAAACTTTAATATTATAGTTGATAAACACAATTAAAATTTTAAATTAAATAAACTATAGTATTAAATTAAAATAAAGAAATTTAGAATAATAAAATAATTGCACATGTTTCATTAGGAGAAAAATAAACGTCTTAATTCACGTATTTAGCCGACATAATATGTCGATATTTTTATTATATTATAAATATAAATCTGATTTTGCTACAAAATAGCTAAATATTCACGTGAAATGGATACATCTTCTCTAGGCTCATCCATCCATGTCCCAGAAGCCCCGCGTTCACATGTCACATGATCAACCCGTCTAGATCGTGTGCCCCTCATCATGTACGGTAAACATACGTACCAATATTTGGATTCCGTTGATCAAGCACGGTCGACTGAGAACGTATCATCCACTTCAATCCTAATTTCTTGCCTTCAATTCGATGGATTGACTTCTCGAATCCTTCAGCCCGCATGACAATTGACAATTTCTTTCACTTTTAAATTCAACGGGGCCAGTAAGCTAACCCACTCAGACTCGCTAAACACATGAAATTTGGAGCTGACCCCAAATGGCAACTATGATGGGCTATAGGATGAATTTAATGTTACATAAGTTAAAATTTTTATTAAAAAAATGAATAGTGTATTGAAATTAATTTTAAAAAGTATCCATATACGTCCATTTTGGTAATTTACATATACAAAAGCACTTTCAGCATTTCATAACCAAACACATTTATAAGATTGAAAGTACTTTTTAAATAATACAGCCAAACACTAAATAGCTTTTCACTAAAAGCACTTTTCATAAGCGCTCTACTTCTAAAAGCACTTTTCTCAACAGCTGAAATTTCACCACCAAGCAAATACGCCCTTATATACTGTTTACACATTCCAAATAGATATAGACTAGAACTAATGAATTCCTTAGAAATAATTATATAGCATATATAGAGATAGCATCTTGGTATATACCAATTCTACTAAGAATAAAACTTATCCATTCACTTGTACAACTACACAATCCAAGATCTACTTAGATTTCTATTAAAACATGGACACACCTTCACAACGAACATGGCAATGCTCATAAACACCGAAGGGATTAGAGGTTGGTGAATGATCCGTGAATAATATTGTATGAGAAATGGAGGCTATGACTTTAATGGTAGGAACTCAACTTAAAAATGGACATCAACGTTGGAGACAGAATTCTTGCGTCCCAGTAAAGCTGCTGAAAGTGACTTTTACAACAACAGAGATAATCTACAACTATTACATTGATCCCCTCCCTTCAGTACGGTTCCAATGATTCCAGCACCCTCCCTGCCTGGATATGCAGGGCCGTGAGTCTCCGCTCTGGGTCCAGGGTCGACCCAAATTGGCTTGCAGCCCATATCAATGATTCACTTTTCTCACCCAGGAGTCGTCTTACATCATCATGGATGGTTGCCATGGGAGCCTTGTCTCTGCCATTGACTTGCCCGATGAGTAACAGCAAAAACTCAGCACACTTCAATCTGAATACAAAAGGAAAGTCACAAAAGGAAAAGTCAAAAGAGGAGATTGAAGCAAGAAGTACATGTGGATGGATAACCATCATAGAATGCTTGTATCGAAATGCTCAGGTTTCAGAACTTGTCCATGATGACCACATTCATATAGAACACTTTTGCATGAATGGAGTTTAAAAGATAGAACAAGAAAAAGGAATATGAACTGATCAACAGTATATACTTAACAAACATGAGTTTTCTACCTTAAAAGATGTCAATGGAATTAATTTTTAATCTACACCTATTACTTGAGTTGTGCAAATGCTTAATGTAAGTCTCCCTCATCTTTACTGAATCATTGCCTACTTCACCTTTTTAGACGAGGTGGCTTGAACAAAAACAAGATCATAAGCAAAGAAAAGCACCTGTTAAAGTTAAATGCCATAATGATTAATGGTAGTGCTATTATCAACTGCTGAGGGGTCATGGTATCAAGCATTGCCCAACTTTATGCAGGCAGTCGCTTGTTACTTAAGAGTAGAAGACCTAAATATGCTCAAGCACCTAAGGGAGTAGATAATCATGAAGTACAGTGTTTACATTTGGAAAGGGGAAAGCTATGTAGAAAGGGTATGCCGAAACCAGACAGAAGCAAACAAGAAATGGACCTTATATTTTCATCCCCTTGCTTGTCTTTTATAAGCTCTGCAATTTTCTCAATTCCACGACATGCCTCAAACTCCTGCAATGGATAGATAGGAAGATACGTAGTAAACTCATGAAACAAAGGGTAACGGATGAAAGAAACAAATTCCATTTTCATACAATTTGCATCCCCACTTCAAAGGGTGAATGCGCACTAGTGAGGAATTGCAACAGGAAGGCAACATCCACCACTTCACCTTGTAGTTCATGAATATTAAAATTTCAAGTTATTTATACATTGGAAACACTGACATAGAGATTATAACAATCAGATTATTGGATTTTTCCTGATGCATCAAGCAGCAAGCACCAACTGTGGAGAATTGACAACAGATTCCAACTAAAGGGATGATAGAGAATGCAATATGAGCAATAATATTAAAGCATAAGATTTAGTGTTTATTTGTTTTTGCATATTTTTAGGAATATTTTATCTGGAAATTTGGGTATTTATTGTTTTATTTGGGGATTTGATGTATGCATCAAGTAATCAAAATATAGATTTACTTGATGAATGAGTTAGATTAGTACTTTATCTATTTTATTTAGAGTTGTTATTCTTATGCAGTTAGATTAAGGTTTTATTGTGTGCAGTGATTTTATATAAATAGGGTAGAATAAATTAGAATTACAAAATTGGTTGAAGAATTGAGGGCACAATTACTTCTCTTTGGTCTTTTGTCTTCCCTTCTTCCCTTTGAGAGGATAACTCCCAAATTACTTTTTCTTTTCCTCAAATCTTACCCAAATTCTTCTCTTCTTCTATTTTAATGCCTAGTTTCTTCCCATCTTTTTTCCTACTGAGAAAGTCCAATTCTTTCTTCCAAGGTCTTCCCTTTTTTTATTTTTCCATTCTAAATCAAGGGGCTTGTTAGGTTGATTGCTATGCCCCAATGGCTTCATCAAGCCTCAAACAATAAATCTGAGCCCTCTCATGATTACAAATATGCATTTCTAAAGAAGTTTACTTGGTATATCAGAATACAAGCAGCCATTCTGTTACGAATTTCTGTAGATTATTCCATAAGCATTCATAACTTCAACCATGAGATGCTCCAATATGTAAACAATAAGACACTGCAAGGATTCCTGGTAAATCACATATCGTTCATGTTGCTGTGCCTCAACCTTTAAAGAAAGAAAAAAGGAATGAACGAAATATCTTAAAGCCATCACAGAGGATTATATATTATATCAAGCCTTAAA
Source organism: Pouteria campechiana (assembly GCA_036873735.1). Taxonomy (NCBI): domain Eukaryota; kingdom Viridiplantae; phylum Streptophyta; class Magnoliopsida; order Ericales; family Sapotaceae; genus Pouteria; species Pouteria campechiana. The sequence continues at coordinate 4,134 of JAYJMB010004045.1, read as the reverse complement.
AAGACATTTTCTAAATCCAACTGGCCTGCAAAAACACTCAACATCCTTGCCCTAGAAGAAGTGGTGAGATATCTTACCAATTGATTGGCAGATGAATCCAACATTATTGCAATTAGAGCATCTAAGCATGCACCTCGCTCTAGTATTCCACGAGTTGATAATATATTTAATAGTACCTGCAGGGATCAAACTATGTTCAGGCTACTGCAGTGAACATTACTTACATGCTTAAAACACAACTCCTGCTTTGCCAAGAAATTAGGTCATACTAAACTTCAATGCTTAAGAGAAAAAATAAATTAGTAACAAAAAGATGATCAAGCTAAAACAAAATATTATCAATATGGCAGCAACAAAGAAGTTACACAGCAAGAATAACCTAGCAGCTATTTTCTGATTTACAATCCAACTGCATTGTAAATGCTTTTAAATCCAGTTTAACAAGATAGGACAACATAAAACATTTGTTGGAGGAGTGATTTTCTGGAATTTTATGACAAAGACATTAAATTTCTGCATGTCTAGTCAAACATCATGTGGAAGGCCTCTCAAGAACCTATCACAACTACAAGCATAGCCTCGGAGCTTTGCTGTCTTTCCAAATCTCCATTACTGGAAAAACTCATGCGACTTCACTCATGCAGACTTTTTGCCAACCATCAAGACCTCTCCTACACTAAGGGAGGTCATGAAGTTTTGAATAAAAAAGGAGTCCCACAGTTCTATCAGGAGAAAAATCCCATGCTATAAATTCATTAAGACCTGTATGCCATTGGAATGCTTATATAAATTAATTCCCACTTTGCAGCTTCAGCTCTTAGCATCAACATTTTAGGCTCAGCTTTATATTGCTTTGTGCAAAAAGAGGGGAAAAAAAAAGGTTACACTGACTACAAAAATCTTCAGTAACGGAAGTTGAAACCTTAACAGTAATTAGGAGGTAATGTGAGTAGAGAATACTATGATGTGAACAGCGAATAAATGCTGGGGAAACCCAGACAAAGTAGAATGAGAAAAGATTGTTCAGAAGTATGAGAGAAGCCCAGTCGGGAAAAAATGGACTTTAGGGATGAGGATTCAGGCAAAAAAAACCATGGGCTTCCAATAGAAGAGAAATGGATTTTTATTGAAATAAGCAAACTGTGAGGTTAACCCAAGAAAGAATCATTTTGATTGAAGGTGTTGAAACGATAAGAAAAGAATCTAGAAAGGCTTGGATGAAGGCAGCACAGAGAGATTTGTAGTTTAGGGCTGAGGATGTACGCAACTCAATAGAAATTAAACATGAATTATATAGCAACACCACCGAATAGCTGAAAGAAGGCTGCAATGGTATTATAGCCACGATATCAATGGTGTATTTCTGTATGAATCTTCAAACAAATTTAAGTCTTTCCCCCAAATCATTTCCACAACCCAAGACAGAGAGAAATATACAAAATATATCTATTAAAATACTTTCTTAAAATACTTACTTTTATTGCTTTGTGTTGATGAGTTAAGGCCGTGCTCTCCCTGTGTAGCAGGCAACATCCCTCCAAAACTCTAAGAGCAAGAGCAACTTCAGTGTCTGTTGCAGGGCTAGCTATATGCATTGGCTCCACACCAAATATATGATCCAATGTCAAAATGGGGTCATTTTTTGATAGCCTCAATGTATTCTGAAACAGAACAGGAACCACTGTTACATGCAATAGAGATATTCAGTTAGATTTCAAACAAAAACTGCTTTCTATGCAGAAAATAAAAACATATCTACCAAATGTCATGCAGCCTAAAGAATCAAGCTTTAAGTCCACAACCACACTATAGTGAGAAAGATTGCAAATACAGATCATCAATTTATCAAACCATTTTGTAGGGACCCCTTCACAGATACCAACATCCCGGTAAAGACGTGATACCATGACCTACATATCACCGCCCAATTCCAACAACCTTAAGTAATATCAACACATGCACATTGGCTTCAGGCAACCAATTAAAAGACAGGAAGTGCCAACCTATTTATTATTTAGTCTCTATTAGCATTTTGGTCGACATGTCCTTAAAAAAATATTTTTTTTGAAAAAAGAACAGCTTTTCAGTTAATATATGACAAAACGAAAGCCAACTTACCTACAAATAGGCATAAGGCCCAAAGAACTGTTTTAAGATCTTAGAACAATGCTGCTGTGACAAATCTTCTCTAAGAACTCATCTACTACAAGAGAGAATTTTGAACTTAAAGGAAGAAAATCGTGATAATAAACTCAACATAAAAACCTAAGTACATAGTCCAACAGAATTTTAAATTTGAGGCGAGCATTTTTTGTCACTGATGATTCTGCTTTAATAGCACCATCAAAAGCATGACATATCTATCATACATTTCCATAATCAAAACCAACCACAGCTCCAATCCGGTGGATGTGGAAAAAGAAGCCAAACTTTATTATTGATACACAATATCATCTTGATCATCAAGCATAACTCAAGCATATTCCAACCAAACTAGGTCCGGTACAATGATGTATTTGGAGTGTGGTACTCTCATTGCTGGGACCATGTTTACGATGGTGAATTAATTTCTAAAATACTTTCTTCATCTATGAAAAGCTGCATGTTTCAAGTGTTAGTTAAGTTTTAAAGCCTGATGATCCACTTCAGGCCTGAAGCTTAAAAAATGCAACAAAATGCATTCTTCCATATGATGCTGGCCAACGCCATTAGAACAGACTAAATTAACATTCAAGAGCAACAACAATGACAATAAAAAGAACATATACCACAATCAAAACCTTTCTAGCAAAAAATGAAATGCAAAAATCATAATCATTCATAAACAGGAGACAAAATTCAAATCACAAAATCAATTCACAACATCAGCAGCTCCATAAAAAATTGATAGAAATTTCACGAAACAAAAATAATTCGAGCTTTATTTTTTTTTCTCATGAACAGGGCCTGCCCAATCTGGAGTCATCTACACAATCTAAAATAGGGAAAACGCACATATAAAAGAAAAAAGATACCTTGCAGTTGCGGAATGGACTGAGTGTTGCAGAAGAGACGGATGGTTGCGTCTGATTCCGCGACGGATCGAAGGAATTTGAGGATGCTGCGAAGTCCGCGTACCCGTAGGAACGAGTACTCGGCCGTGGCGTCTCGGAGGCCGCTGCGGAGAGCAAGCGTCACCTCCCTCTTCACTCGCTCTTTGTTGAGGGATGAAACCAGCTCAGCCACGGCCGGCGACGGCGGAGATGGGTCATCCCCGTCCGGCGGAGCCCATGCAGGCTTCTTAAGATACATCTTTCAGGAGTCACGCGCTTGCGTCTTTACAGATCCGAGCTTTGGCTGTTCTTTCCGCATTCACACCGCCAGGAAGAAGAAAAGCTGCAGAATCAACAAGCGCGGCTGAGATTGGGCTTTCTCTATCCTCTCTTTGTATTTGACGTCTATTACACAACTGGATCTGGGAGGGATTGTGACTGACCCGGCGGTTACAGGTATCCCCCTCTCCCGTGAAAATATAAACAACATTGTGGATTTTAATGATGAAAACTGTAAATTAGATTTTTACCATTATATTTTAATAATACAACTACTTTGTTTAAATAAAATACATAAAGGGCTTTATCAAATAAAGAGAAAATTTAAGTACTTAATGGTGAATTATCATATAGCTCATTTAAACATTGATATGGATGATACTGATCCAATGGAATCAGTTATACGTGGAAAGTTTAACCTTTAGATTCTGAACTAGCAGGGACAATTGCATAAAAGCCTAACTAAACACCACACTTAAAATATATGTATTTAGTTGTGAATGTAAATATCATCTTAGTAAAAGCATTGGTGGGAAATACAATTAAAACCATCTAAAATTAAAACGCACCTTTTAAACTTTTCTTCTTGCCTTATAATAGGATCTATTAGTTTGTTTTCGGGCATCCGTATCTTTGAAAATCTTCCTTCAATGTGAATGCATGGTGTTATAAAATTCTAAATATTCTAATATCTAGGTAGATTAATTTAAGTAATTTATGTTACATACACGTAATTTTGTATACTACGAGATGATGCAAACAATGTAGTCTTTTAGTCAAAATGATTTCAATTATTTTAATTGAACAGATGATACTTGTTTGG
>JAYJMB010004044.1:0-13388 GCA_036873735.1 Pouteria campechiana | reverse complement strand
ATATAATCTAAACTTGCGGCTACTTGAATGAGTTGTGTAATCTTAATATGTCATTAGACTATTTTAATGCCACCATTAATGACACTTATTTAAATCTTTACTTAATTTTATTTTTTTACAATCCCTATTTTGTTACTTTCTAAAAATTTTATGGAAAACTTTTGTTACCTTTCTCTTAACTTATATTCAAAAGTAGATTAATTCACTACTTATAAATTAATTATAAATTACATATACAAAATATAAATGAATCTCTACCTAATCTTCATAATATAGTATAATCATATAAAAAATAAATTAATATATAGTAAGATTTTTGAGATTTAGAAGATGAAATTAAGAGTATCCAGGCCTAAGTCCTATGAAAATGGAAGAGATAACCTCATTACTTGAGATAAGCCTTGGAATGGATGCCAAGATTTTAACAAGTAACTTTACTTAATGAACATATTCTGCCATAGTCATTAACCTGAGATAAGCCTTGGAATGGATGCTAAGATATCAACAAGTAACTTTTCTTGATGAAGGTATTCTGCCATAGTCATTGATACTTTATGTACCTGATGAAGCAAAATTCATAGTGGCATGATATTTGCTTAATTTTATCATGGGTAATGACACTCAAGTGTGATCTAGGCATCGTGAGAGGTGTCAATTCCAACCAGTTGGGCAACAGTCAACCTGCTGATGGAGTAAAGAATCCATCCAAGTGCAAGTTGATCACATAATTCTATTACTCTTGCTTTAAATTAGATATAGATAGATTATTTTTATCACCAATTATTGGTAATGTAGAGGATAGGCTAGTAATTTTTTTCTCGATCATGTCTAGTAGTTGGTAATAAAAACATAGTCCAAGATCGAAAAAAATATTGCAACAGAATTTATGTAGTTAATCCCCCACATAGGTGGGAAAAAGCTTTTGATGTGGGAGAAAGCTTTTGATGATAGTAACCTAAAAGAAAAGGCTTGCAACGAGTTTTCTATAGGAGATAATTATTGTTATCTAACTTGATGCTGATAAAGGGCCAAAGATAATGGGAGATGATAATATGAAAGAAGTAGAGGAGGTCATGATAGACTAAAGTAAAAGTCTTTAAATGTTAGATAAGATGACTCTAATACCATGAAAGCTTTTTGAGAAACTTTTATTGTCTCTCTCTCAACTTGTATCAGAGAGGAGATTAATTTATTATTTATAAATAAATTATATGTACAAAAATATAAATAAATCTTTACCTAATCTCCATCATATATTTAATTATTAAAAAATATGATAAAATTTTTGAGATATTTGAGATCTCTAATGAGATTCTTCAAAATCTTTAAGAATAAATTTATAATCAAATCATATGGGCTTCACTTAGTTATAGTTTCAATACCTATTGTTATCACAGCATACTTTTTATATAATCATTTCTGATTTTATTCATATTAACTTTTTATCTTCTACTTTGACATCTTTATTAATTTTTTCTTTTTATAATTAAAGATTTATTTTTAAAGTATCACTACTTTTATAAATATCAAAGATCATTTTCTTTTAAAAATCACATTAAAAAAAACAAGCACATCTTTGTATCTTTCATCTAACTGCAATCTCAATTTGTTAGTTCTAATTAATTATCATGTCTAAATTCTTTTTCAAGGTGTGTTTGGTAATGAGGAAAAAGGGTGAAAATTTTTTTGACCTTTTCCCTACTCCTTTCTAGACACTTTTGTAACACCTCCAACTCTAACTAATATAAAATATTATTTACTTTAGGCCAACTATATCTCATTGACATACAGAGCCCGTATAGTTTTACTTCTTTAGGTCAACTCTCTAGCCCAAAAGGTGCCTCGTAATGACTTGCCATAATTCACACTCGGACCTCTAATCTCAAGCCATATTGGTTTCAAAATCAACTCTCTTACACTAGAGAGTTGACCCAAAGGAGCAAAATCATATGGACTTTGCATGCTAGTGGGATCTGGTGGGCCCAAAGGGGACAATACTTCACATTAGCTAGAGTTCAAGATGTTACAAATGGCATCAGAGCCACTTTCTGGCCAATGTCATGTGAATAGATGCAGTGGACACACAAATGTATAGTGAAAGAGATCTTGGGATATACTTGATAATACCCAAGTCATTGTGAGGCACCTTTTGGGCTAGCAAGTTGGCCCAATAAGGCAAAACCAAGTAGGCTTTATGTGCCAGCTGGATCTGGTGGCCCAAAGTAGACAATATTTCACATTGGCTAGAGTTAGGAGTGTTACACCTTTGATATTATTTTACATCTCAACTACCTAACAACTCTATCTTTCTTCATTATTACCTATTTTTTTAATCATTATTTCACATCTTACCACACAAAAAGCCTAATTATTTTATCTTTTTTATTTTATTTTAAATAATTACCCTTTATCATATCATATCGCGGTCTCTTTTTTGTCACTTTTCCATATTCTTTCCCATATATATTTTCCTCATTACCAAATGCACTTTTAACGAAAAAAATTAAGTAAATAGTCAATCAACTTAAATAATCATTTATACATGTTTTCTTTGTCAATAATATTTCATATACTCTGCTTTAATATAAGCTTCCATCAATAATTAAGATCCTTAAAATCATAATTATTCCACAATTTCGCCAATTTATTAGTATGTTACTTTTATCCATTAACAACAAAGATATTCTTTTAAATGCATTTTTTTATTGCATATAATCCTAAAAATAAATGTAAATATATTCTTATATGAAATGGGTTGCATCTTACAACTTATTGAGTTTTTACATAAAGCAATATTTCAATTAGATAGAGGCCAATTATCATATTTACAATCATTTATTTAATCCAGATGTACAAAATCATCTTAATTAGAGACATATTAGGCCATTGTAAATTTAAACTTATAAAATTGCTTGAAATACCTTTCTAAATATGTTGGGCCACATAGGCCTCCAATTAGGATGATTTTTTATACTTAGATTAAATGAATGATGTTAAACATGATTATTAGCTTGTATTTAATTAAAGTATTATGGAATATAAAAGCTTGAGAGGTTGCAATATAAGAATATCCTATAAGCATATATTATTTATTATTTTATATATAATTTTAATTATTTTTTTTCATGTAATTTACATATACTTTGCACAAAATTATTGTTTATATTATGATGTCTAATGGGTTTTAATGACCATTCATTAAGTTTCCATTTATATCTTCTTCGATACGTTGTCTCTTTCACTTTTTCTATATAATTTTTATCTTTCATTATTATTAAATAAAAATATTATGTCAGAGAAAATTTGTTAGCTCTTGAATTATGTATAGAGAGTATTTTTATCATGTAATATGCTGAACTGTGAGTTTTTAAATCATTTTCTTATGAGAATTACTTCAACATTATATTAAGTCTATTTTATTTTTGCATCTAAATATTTATAATGGTAGCAGAGCTAGTTACATTGCGTGATATCTCAATTTTGGGAAAGCGTATCTTGGCATATACTTCACATGTGCTACCCTATTTAAAGAAACACCACCATCCTCGATGCATAAATATTTAATATTAGGATAATTTGTTGAGGCTAATAAGAACAAAATCAAATAGAGGAGAAAACTTATTTGGTCAAATACATGGTTTTAGCTTTCGTAATCCTCCATTGAACTCTTTTTTATATCTTCTAGTAGTACATTTGTATTTCTTTTCTTTGAAAAATATTTAAAAAATCAAGCATGAGATTGAAACTCATTAAGTAGATAAATTTCTAGTAAAATTCAATTCAAATACTTTTCTCTACTACATTTTCAATTTTGTCATATAGGATTTGAAAATAATACCCATAAGCATCACTTTGTATATGCAATGATTCATATGTATGTGTGCCGCTCAATGTGTGCCACTCAATGCAATGAACAATTCACTCAATGTGTGCCACGAACAATTCACTCAATGTGTGCCACAAACTCAAGGATGAGTTTCTTTCCAAGTTGGGGAGAATAATCTAGATCAAGAAACCACACAAGTAAATTTTCTTAAATAAATTTAAGAGCTTTGGTCTTTTAGGATTTGAGTATTTGAGAATAATTTATATTTTGAATATATAGATGGATTTATTTCTAATTTCATTTGTTATTTTATGGGTTACTTCTGAAATATGAAATTAAACTTAATAAGTATTAAAATACCTCAATTTTGATTAATTATTGGGTTATTATTCAATTAGGCTTCAAATTACACAAATTCAACATTTTTTTGGACATGAATTACTCACATAAGTCTTAACTTATAAAAGGATTATGAATCTTAGGGGTATTTTTGTCATATTTTGAACTTTTCTTTTGCTTCCTTATAAATAGAATGTTATAGAAGACAAAGGGTTTATATTGAATAAAGTTTTATTTTTAGATATTATATTATGGGAGTGATTTTCTTGGGTTTAATGCCTAAATCTAGAAGTAATTCCTAAAATCTTTTCTTCTATTATTACTTTTACTTCTTCTTTGTGGCAACTTTAAATAGCCTTTATTCTCTTTTTTTTCTCAAAAGCTCTAATTCCTAAAATTCTCAAAGAAAATTCAATCTTTTTATTTGAGATGATACAAAACTAATGCAGGACAATCTTAAAATTGAGAAATTTTGCTTTAATCATCTTAAAAGAGAAAAATAGGGTTTCTTTGCAAACTTTGAGAATTAGGTCATTGAAGGAGAGAGAGAGAGAGAGAGAGAGAGAGAGAGAGAGAGACAGAGAGAGAGAGAGAGAGAGAGAGAGAGAGAGAGAGAGAGAGAGAGAGAGAGAGAGAGAGAGAGAGAGAGAGAGAAAGAGAGAGAGAGAGAGAGAGAGAGAGAGAGAGAGAGAAAATTATGCCCATGTAAAGGTATAGCAAAGAAAAAAAAAATAAAAAGTAGTAGTAAAGGAAGAAACCTAAGAATCATTCCTAGATTTAACATTATAACCAAGGGAACATTTATAATTCAATCTCTAAAAGAAAAACTTTATGCACCATAAATTTTGTCTACTAAGATGTATAGAAGCCTATCCCTTTTCAAATCTATCAATCTTTCTCAAAAATTTCTTTCCGATAGAGTAGTCCTAATGCTAACTCCATCTTTGATACCAAACTGCATCAAATTAATGATACAAATCAAGAAACAATATAAGTTAATTTTTCTTGGATAAATTTAATAGCTTTAGTTCTTTAGGATTAAGTACTTGAGGATAGTTTATATTTTGAATTAGAATATAAATTTATTTATAATTTTATTATTTCTTTTATGTGTTACTTTTGAAGTAGGAGTGTAACTTAGGTTGAGTTGACCAAAACCCGCTTGACCTAACTCGACATTTTTAATGGTTTGGGTTCACTAATTTTGAGTTTTGGGTTAACCCAAACCAAAGTTAAGTTAACCAGAATTCTAATTTGGGTTAGGTTTGGGTTGATGGCAACTCAACCCGAAATGTATATTATTAATTATAAAACTAAAAACTATAATTTTTTTACTTCTCTTAATTTATATTACATTGTTTATTCTTTTTAAAATTTATTTTTTGAAGTACAAATAACCTACCAATCTCATATCATTCACATGATCCCTATCTCTGTTCTTAGTATAACCATATTTACCTCTAATCTTATCTCCTTAGTTTCATCCTATCCCTATATCTTTTTTGAAAATGTTATTTTTAAATTCAAAACCAATTACAAACATCCAATCTTATATGCTAAGGTTTTTAAAAAATTTTATTTTTATACTCATCTCTCAAGTATTTTGAAAGCCCCAAACCAAAGGTGTTTAGTAATACGAGTGCTATCATATGCAATCATCTATCTCTTAGCTTTTCATCTCCTTTTTTCATCTTTCTAAGTGAAGTGACCATTGAGTTATAAATATTCAATCACACTTCAACCCAAACCCAAATGACCCATGTTACACCTTTAGAATTTACATATTAGAGCACAACACAACAGACAACTTACACACTAAGGAAACCAACCATGTAAGCATAAAATTGAATAGTTACTTTTTTACTTATTCACATAACTCAAATCTGACCTACTAAATTTGGGTTAGGGTTGAGGTTTTAAAATTAGGGTTTGGTTAGGATTAGGGTTGAGGTTTTAAACTTTCGGTTAGGATTAGGGTTAACCTCAACCTGATCCCAAATAACTCGAGTTATACCCCTGTTTTGAAGTATGAAATCACTCCTAATAAGTGTTAAAATATCTCAATTTGATTACTTGTTAAGTTAGTATTCAATTAGGCTTAAGATTATAAAAATTTGATACTATTTTGAAAGATTATACAAATTCAATACTGTTTTGAATATAAACTACTTAGATAAATCTAACCAATAAGAAGATTATGAATCTTAGGAGTATTTTTGTCATATTTAGAATTTTTTATAGCTTTCTTGTAAATAGGATATCATGGACAATAGCAAAAAGAGTTTTATGGTGAATAAAAATTTTGTCATTCCAAAAATTGAATTATGAAAGTAATTCTTTTGGGTGTGATGCCTAAATCTATAAGTGACTTGTAGGTTTTCTTCTTCTTCTATTTCCTTTTCACTTTGTCTTCTATTACCATTAATTAAATGGAGGCCTACCATAGATGTACATGGTGGTTTAATATACTATTTGACATGACATTCCTTATATTAATGATATATTTTCAATATACATAATTCCTCTAGCCTCTAGTAATTGGTCACTATTGGACCTTAGCCTGCAATGATATGCAGGCTATATGGCACAACTAGAATCCAAATGGTGTGGGGGGAAACAGAGAGATATGCAAGTGCAAAGATAAGATGAAATGAAAGAACACAAGTATAAAAACAATAAAGACACAAGGATTTATAGTCGTTTGGGCCCCATTGTCACTTTCTCCACTCTTTAAGCTTTCCCCAACATTAAGTTCCACTATGCCCTATGGAATCACACTTGGTTTCTTGATAAAACCAAGAACTCTTATATTTGGTTTTCAGAGCTCACTAGAAACTCTACAATGTTGGTTTGTTTTTGAGATTATCAACAACTCATAGAATGATGGTTTTCCACTGACCTCACCACCAACTCATATAATCTGATTTCTTAAAAGCGAACCAGCAACTCTACACTAATATAAGTATACAAGAGAATGCCTTTAACTAGGCCTAAGTGTATGCACAGTTTAAGCTCAACATTAAATAATAAAACAATAAGCACCTTATAGTGAATTTGTACTCTCTTGAAGTGAAAATAATGTGGCCTTAAAGCTCTTTTATCTTGGCAGCACCTTGGAGTAAATATACATAGGAACTTGAATGAGTTATTTGATGTTTGATTCTTGTTTAGCACTTGGAACCCTCTAACTTCTTGTTTCTCTTAAAAGGATTGTCTATTTATATAATCCAGAGAGGTATTTAACCATTTTGAAGAAGACCACATTGAAATATAGTCATTGCAATGTTGTGGGTTTCTAACCATTGGAGCGACAAGCACTATCATAGGCAGTTGGGCTACTAGGCTGTGCCCCAGGCACTACCACAGGTGGTTGCCTTATCGGTTGTGATTTTGCAATGAGTATGCAACTCCCTAGAGCTCCGTAGGCACCAGGCAAACTATTTGCAACAAGCAAGCGGCTGCCATACTGGCTGTAACTTTCAAAGTATCTAAAATCTCTTTTAAAGTTCCTCTAAAGTTTGAAACACATCTTTTCTTTCTCTGAAGCCTTCCTCTAAATTATAAATCTTAGCAAAAATATCATTAGCATAATTCAAGTCATAAACAAGTTTTATTAATTATCAAAATCAAACTCTTAAACTCAACAGTCAATATCACTTTTAAAACTCCACATGAACCTATATTATGGAAACAACCCCATAATGCATTATTAAGCCATAGAATTGTCCAAAAGGATTCACTTTTAATATCTAAGAAGATGGCCAATACCCCCTCCCCCAATGTAGAATCCTCTTCCATGTGGCCTTATTATAACAAGCATGAGAAGAGAATTAAGTAGGATTAGGTTGGTTAAAAAAGATCTCCATATACCAGTCTTGAAGGAATATAGATGAATTTGTTGGTCATGGGGTTACAAACATAATACCTCTTAACCTGAATCAGGCTTTTAACATGTTTGCCTACCTGATTAAATTGGCACAAGAGGAGAAGGCCATTGTAAGAATGCAAAATATGAAAGCTCTTTATTAAAAAACATGGATCTAAAGCTATGCCCTTGTCAATGGGAGCAAATTTGTAACCTTTTAGTTTAAAAGAGTTGAACAAAAAACATGAAATTATAAAATCAAGATGAGGTCAAGGAAATGAGATATAGTAGGAGCTCTTTTTTTTTTTCCTCGAAAGCCCTAATTCCTAAAATTCTTAAAGAAAACCTAATCTTCCTATTTGAGATGATACCAAACTAATGCAAAACAATCATAAATTTGAGAAATTTTGCTTTAATCATCTTAAAAAGAAAACTAGGATTTCTTTGAAAACTTTCAGAATTGGGGCATTTAAGGAAAAAAAGGAGAGAGAGAGAGAGAGAGAGAATTACAACCATGTATAGTTATTGGAAAGAAAAATAAATAAAAATAGTAGTAAAGGAAGAAACCTAAGAATCATTCCTAGATTTAGCATTATAACCAAGGGAACACTCTTATAATTCAATCTCCAAAAAAATTTTATTCACCACAAATTCTGGCTATTAAGATGTATAGAAGCTTATCCATTTTCAAATCTATCAATCTTTCTCAAAAATTTATTTGTGATGGAGTAGTCTTAATACTAGCTCTAGCTCTTATACCAATTTGCATCAGATTAATGATGTGAATCAATAAATAATATAATTTAATTTTTCTTAAATAAATTTAATAGCTTTAGTTTCATAGGATTTAAGTACTTGAGGATAGTTTATTTTTCAATTAGGGTATAAATTTATTTATAAATTTATTATTTCTTTTATGGGTCACTTTTGAAGTATAAAATCACACTCAATAAGTGTTAAAATATCTCAAATTGATTACTTGTTAAGTTAGTATTCAATTAGGCTTGAGATTATGCAAATTCAATATTATTTTGAATATAAATTACTCACTTAAATCTAACCTATAAGAAGATAATGAATCTTAGGAGTATTTTTGTCATATTTAGATTTTTTTATAGCTTTCTTGTAAATAGGATATCATGGACAATAATAAAAAGAGTTTTATGGTGAATAAAGTTTTTTTCTTTCCAAAAATTGAATTGTGAAAGTAATTCTTTTGGGTGTGATGCCTAAATCTATAAGTGATTTGTCGGGCTTCTTCTTCTACTACTTTTTCACTTTGTCTTCTTTTACCATTAATGAGATGAAGGCTTACCATAGATGTACATGGTGGTTTGATATACTATTTGACATGACATTCCTTATATTAATGATCTATTTTCAAATACATAATTCCTCTAGCCTTTAGTAATTGGTCACTATCATTTTTAAAACTCCACATTAACCTATACTATGGAAACAAGCTCATAATGCGTTGTTAAGCCATCAAATTGTCTAAAAGGATTCACTTTTAATATCCAAGAAGAGGGTCAATCCCCTCTTCCCCGATGTAGAATCCTCTTCCATATGGCCACCTTATTATAGCAAGCATGAGAAGAGAATTAGGTAGGATTAGGTTGCTAAAAAACAATCACCATATACCAGCTTGAAGGAATATAGATGAATTTGTTGGTCTTGTGGTTACAAACATAATACCTCATGACATGAATGAGGCTTTTAACACGTTTGCCTACCTAATTAAATTGGCACAAGAGGAGAAGGCCATTGCAGGAATGCAACATATGAAAGCTCTTTCCTAAAAAAGATGGATCTAGAGTTGTACATGGGAGCAAATTTGTAACCTATTAATTCGAAAGAGTTGAACAAAAAACATGACGTTGTAAAATCACGACGAGGTCAAGGAAATGAAACACAATTAGAGACAATAAACTCAAAGCTTGCACCCGGATAATTGCCAAGCGAAAACTTATGGTATTAGTTATTAGTTATTTCTTTATTTATATAATGATTTACACTCTTATAATATTATATAGGTCTGTGTGTATGTATGAATCAAATAGTAATTGATCATATTGTGATTATATTGAAAATTAACATTGAAGTTTAATATAAGAATATTAAACTTTTTATTGAGTAAAGGATGCTTGGCTTCATCAGCTCTCTATTGGAATCATTAGAGGAGAGTTGGATCATGATAGAAATAAGGCAATCATCCGACTATCTACTCATCTCAATCTTTGTAAAGCTAAATTTATTAAAATCATAGTAGAAAAAAAGATGATTTTGGCTAGGAAGAGTAGCATTTAGAGTCATACGCTAAGAAAAAAATATTTTAATTTGTGATGCTCATGATTATAAACCTAAAAAAATATTTTGTGACTCTAAGAAGTATAATAGAAAACATAAGTGTAAATATTTTTTATAATCAAATAAAAATATAAATTTTATTTATATTAGTTAGTTGACTTAAACTCTTGGTAAACATATAGTTAATTATTCATTTATAATATAAACTATGATATTATATATTTTATAATCTAATGTATGATATCACATGCTTTACAATTTAATACATGATGTTATATGCTTTGTAAAATCTTTATTTGATCAGAAATTTTTAAGTCGGTAGGATTTATAGGAGCATCTACTTAGAATTAAAATTTTTGCAATTGAAGTAAATTTATAAAAATTAAACATTTATGTCATAATTGATGATAGAAGTATAGCAAACTTTTAATTTCATTTCTTATGTTAGATTATCATTGCTTTATATTCTCACATAATGATTTTTTAATAGGAATAAAGTTTATATGGATGTTTTACTTTATAAGATGGAAGATTCCTAAGGTAATGACACTTATAATCAATCAATTATGGAACATAAATAATAGTCTTAACCTCCTAAACTTAACGGGAGTAGTATATACTTAGTACATTGATTTCTTAGGAAACTCAACTACAAATAATTATTCATAAAAGTATCCCACATCATTTTTTTAAATTGAGGAAAAAATATTTATAATTACTCCATGGGATGACCATGAGTCTAAATCAATTATGGAGGCTCTCACATGTCTTATTAAGGAAACAAATAGAAATTGGAAATGAAAGAGGAGATGGAGTTAGTGTAAACAAACAATACCTAGGACTTTGTTAATCTGTCATATCGATACAAGGCAATTGAAAACAAATAGGTTATTAAGATTAAGCATAAGATGGATGGATTTATTAAGAGGTGTAAAGCTTGCCTAGTGGTAAAAGGATATGCTCAATAAGAGAGATTGATTATGAGAAAGCAATCTCATAGGTCATAAGGTTTATCTTTATTCACCTTATTGTAGCTGTTGGCATGCACTTGGACTTAGAATTATATAAGATGCAAGTGAAAATAATATTTGTTAATAGAGACTTGGATGAAGAAATGTATATAGACTAACTTTTGGGTTTTTATAATAAAAGCTAATAGTGTAAAGTGTGTAAGTTCTAATCCAAGCTATCAGAATTGGGTTGGACCAACTAGTCAAATCGATTTGATCTAGCTTGGTTAGGTTCAATAGTAGAATTTTTTTAATTTTAATATTATTAATAAATAAAGGATGAAATGAAGTTATATAATATTATAACAAAAGATCTATATATTTAAATTAATATCTATAGTTTAGATTTCTTAAATATATATATATAACCCATTTAAGTAACACATAGATTGACTATTCAAGTAATACATATATTGACCATCCATCTAATTGAATTAGCTGATCAAACTGGTTGAACCTTGAACCAAACACCAGACCGGTGATTGATAAAATTGGTTCTAATGGTCAATATATGGCTTAAAACATCCATTCATATAGTGATATTTGAGATTTTTATAGAGTCATAATTTATCATGGGTTTATGATGATTAATGAACATCACTATATGTTTGTTAAATAATTCAATAATAATTTTGTGATTCTATCTCATGTATAGATGATATCTTGTTAATAGTCCATAAATAATGTAAAAATTAACATAAGTAAATGATAAATATATGGAATGAAAATGTTACATAATATTATGTAATATTATCTAAATCTATAAATATTCTATAAGCAATTAAATAAAGACATTTTATTACAAAAGCGGTAAGATTTTACGAGAGAAAAAGGATATAGATAGCTAAGAGAAGATCTAAAATATTGAAACAAAGGAAATCTAGAGGTAAGTTGTATTGTTTTCTTATTGTTTAAAATATCAAAAATTTCTCTATCCTTTTTAAATTTTCCTTGGATGATTTTAGGATAAGATTTATACAAATTTAATCATCTTTAATTCTATTTTTATCTAATTCAATTTGAGATAGTTTATGACATGATGTGATGAGATGTATAAGATAATTTATTTTAATATCCATTTTAAGGCATCATATATTCTTATCTTATGAAATTTAAATAATGAGATTTGATGAAATCTATAAGATTATTCTATGATTTAAGAGGTTAGGGATTGTGTTTATCATGAATAAGTACAATTACATTCATGCTTAGTGTGTTATAGATCATGAGTGGATCTATTGTATATGAATACATTGGGATTAAGTTAGAATTTTACATGAATGGGTTCATTTTATAGACCATGTTAGTGTTGGTCCTTTTATGTAAGGCTTAACCCAAGAGGAAAGAGGTGAATTGAGTTTATAAAACTTTTTTTAACCTTGGTTAATTTAAATTTTCTTAATTTAAATGATTTGCTAAATGATGTGCAATGAAAGATAGAAAGCAAGTAAATAAATCATTCATAAATAGCAGGCCTAATGTATGGTGGTTTGAACAATCTTCTTACTGTACTCTTTCAAGCATACACCCTTTTATTTTGGGTTCTACTATATCATTCACAATACCACTAGTGTCACCATACTCTTCTTGATTCCAACTCAAGGAGGCGTAATCAATGTCACTGCACTCTTTTAGATTTCATTTCTAGAGAGCGTAATATAAACCAATAAGTTGATTATGAGATACGTTCCAACAGTCACACTTGTTTTTCTTGAAATTGGTATCCAATACTAACTCAGGAAACTCACAAATAGAAATAAGAAAAAAATAAATTATACTTTTGAATGTGTTTCTTTGTAAGCGCATGGGAAGCTTTAAATATAGTTGAAGATAACAAGTTGAAAGCTTTCTTGATGATTTGAAGTCTTCCCTTTTTTGTTATAGAGAGCCTTGATAGTAGAGTTGTATAAGGTGGATGCTTAAAGGCTTCTTTGATGTATGAATACTTGAATATTGGAAGTTTATAACTGTAGCACCCCGCCGGCCCACACCACCCCTGGCCGATGGTTGCTACATATTGATCCATAAATGTGCTGGCCGA
>JAYJMB010004043.1:0-56762 GCA_036873735.1 Pouteria campechiana | reverse complement strand
GACCAATTCCGGTCATGTCGTTCCATTTGCATTTATTTCTTCCTCATCATTTCTTGAGCCCGATCTCGCGGCGGAACAATTGCATTATTTTTAAAATATTTAATCAACAATTTCATTTTATATCCAATTACCAAGTTTGATAAAAATAATAAAGCTTAATCATCCTATCAGTAAATTAGTTGTTGAAAATTGTGTACTTTCTATTAGTAAATGGTGATACGAATTCTATTTTGGTCGGTTCGAAGATCTCATGGTGTAACAAGCATGGATTTTTCTGAAGATATGTGGTAGTAATGAAGAGATTAGGCTGCTAGGCCTAATCTTGTAGCCCACCACAATCTCCCCGAGGGTGCGAGGGCTTTGCCCCTGCGGTACGGACCGTACACTTAAAGTCATGCTGAGAAGACACATCCTGGGCAGCACCATGGCACTGATGGCATCGGACGATCTTGCAAGCACGACAGCGGGCAACAAGGTGGCACCAGCAGTGGATTTCTGTGTACGGATGGATTTCGACAGTTTTGCATATGGACGAATCTTGAAAATTTTGCGCAAAGCTATTTAAGAAAAATTCATATGCACACAAGAGGCTCAATGATACTAGGATTTTCTATAAATATATGTTATTTCTATAGAGAGAAAAAAAAATTATATTTTGAGATTTCTATTTTGTCTAGTCTCTCTCTTTCTCTCCTCTTGTTTATACTCAATCTTTGATATAGTGAAGCTCTCCTCCTCTGTCGGTGGTTTTTCTCCATTAAAGGAGTTTTCTACATAAATTTGTGTGTTGTATTATGGTTTGTTTGCTATCGCATTCACATGTTTTCTCACAAAGTGGCATCAGAGACTGGTTAGGTTTTTTTCTTTTCAGCGATGACAACAATGAAGTACGATCTTCCACTCTTGGATCGCAGCACCCAATTTTCATTATAGCAAATAAAGATGCACGTTGTACTAGATCAGATGGATTGAGACAAGGCACTTTTAGGATTTGAGAAGATGCCCTCATCCTGGTCAACCAAAGAAAAGTAACATAAGGATCATAAAGCTTTATCTCAAATCCATCTTCATCTGTCAAACCAAATTCTGTAGGATGTTGTGAAAGAGAAATCAACCGTTGGGTTATGGTTAAAGTTGGAATAGTTGTGCATGATGAAAAGCTTAACCTGTAAGTTACATCTGAAGCAGGGTTTGTATTCTCATTGCATGGCAGAAGGTACGTTTCTTAAGGACCATTTAACTTTGTTTAAAGAAGTTGTTTCTGATTTAGAGAATTTCAAAGTTAAGTATGAGGATGAAGATTTAGCATTGATGTTGTTGGGTTCATTACCTCCATATGCAACTTTTAGAGATACTATTTTATATAGTCATGATACACTCACTATAGAAGAAGTATATGAAGCTTTGTTCTCTAAGAAGAAAATAAAACAGCTTATGGTTGGATCAGACACTCAGGCAAGGGGCCTTGTAGTTAGAGGGAGGAAAAAAGAGAAGAATTTTGTTGGCACTGAAAAGGGTAGATCAAAATCAAATAACAGATTCAAAACCTATAATTACTATAAGAAAAAGGAGCAAATCAAATCTGAATGTTATAAGCTATATAATAAGCTTAAGAAAGGTGATATAAATCAGAAAGGAAAAAGACACAAAAAAAGCTAGTTTTGTGGAAGAAGCATCTGTTGATGGGGAACTTTTATTTATTTTTCATTACAATTCTAATTCTTGTGAGGATTGGATTCTAGATTTAGGTAGCATGTTTCACATGTGTCTTAATCAGGACATGTTTTCAATATATGCATCTATGTCAAAGGGTACTATTTTGATAGAAAATAATAACCCTTGTAAGATTGCTGGAATTGAAATAGTCAGAGTAAAGATGTTTGATGGCGTTGTTAGGACTCTGGGTGATGTTAGATGTGTTCCAGATCTGAAGTGTAATCCTGTTTCTTTGAGTACCTTGATTCTAATGGTTATAGGTACATCGATGAACTTGGAGTTATACAGATGAGTAAATGTGCTCTTATTATGATGCAGATATTACTAGGTTTTAGCATATGTGTTTTGGGCATATGAGTGAGAATGGATTGAATGAATTGAGCAAAAGAGGACTTCTTGATGGACAGAGCACCAGCAAATTGGAGTTTTGTGAGCACTGTGTTTTTGAGAAGCAGAAAAGAGTTAGCTTGGGAAATGTATTCACACCACAATAGGAACACTTGATCATCTACATTCTGATCTTCGGGGACTAACTAGGGTGACTTCTAATGGTGGTGCAAGCTATATGTTGACTACGTACGGATGGATTTTTGTGTACAAATGGATTTCAACAGTTTTGCATAAGGACAAATTTTGGGAAATTTGTGCAATGCTTTGTAAGAAAAATCCATATGCACACAAGAGACTCAATGGGATTAGGATTTTCTATAAATATATGTTATTTTTGTAGAGAGAAAAAACCTTATATTTTAAGATTTCTATTTTGTCTAGTCTCTCTCTTCCTCTCCTCTTATTTGTACTCAATCTTTGTTATAGTGAAGCTCTCCTCCTCTGCCCATGGTTTTTTCCCATTAAAGGAGTTTTTCACGTAAATTTGCGTGTTGCATTGTGGTTTGTTTGCTATCGCATTTGCATGTTTTCTCACATTTTCTCTGTTTTCTCTTCATCTCTTCATCTTCCTTCTCGTACTACTCTCTCTACTCCTTAGAGAGTGTGTTTTGTCATTTACAAAGGAAAGTGAACCATGTTGAGCATTTTGCTTGGACGTTGTTGCTACTTGAAGATAAGACAATGACATTGGACGAGGCTGAAATGGCAATGCTTGATTTATACTACGAAAGGGCATAGATAAAAGATGGGCAGAGTGTACTTTATCTTGGATGCGGACATGGAGCGGTTACTCTGCATGTTGCTCAAAAGTATAAGAATTGTCACATTACAGCCAACACCAATTCAGTTTCATAGCAAGATTTCATAAAGGAGAAGTGCAAGTAAGTTTGATCAACTAATCTTATGTCATCTTGATTCTCTTTGCATTGAATGTGCAAACCAATTCTTTGCATCTACTCTGCTCTCATCTTTCATCACTATTACTATTAGTATTATTATAATTCTTGTTTATTGTTGTTATTGTTGTTGTCTTATCATATGCCAAGGTTAAACAATTTTTGTTAGTTATATAGTATTTTTGGACAACTCTATAAAATTGCTTCTACTTCTGCCTACAGATCCAGTCAACGCTTCCTAAGCAAGAAATTCTGTATGAATTAGAGTTCTGTAATGCTTGCAAATTAGATGGATTGGAAAAAAGCAACAAACAGACAAATTAGCACTTTTATTAGAACATTGCAGGAATCCTAAAATCATTTCTTGCTTCTCATGTATTAATATCCAATGATGCAATTGTTGCTTGTCATGTATTAATATCCAATGCTTTCAAAATTTAGTATTTCTTGTTTGTATGGAGTCTCCAACAAGGGAATGTGGTGCATGTAGTGGCATTCATGTTCATTCTAATGCCACTCTACACATGCCCTTTCATTGAGATGTTTCGATGGTAATAAATGGAATCTTAGTTTGGCTTATATTCAACATCCAATAGCTGGTCTGATCTAGTTTACTGACTATTTAATAACACTTTGCTCAAATCAATTACTGTGAAGAATTAGGTGAATGCATAGCCAACAAACCCATAAGACAACACACAGATTTAGGTAAAAAATCCCTTTAATGGTGAAAAACCATGGGTAGAAGAGGAGAGTTTCACTATATCAAAGATTGAGTACAATCAAGAGAAGAAAAAGAGGGAGATTACAACAAAATAGAAATCTCCAAAATACTAGTCTATTCTTTCTCTATAGAAATAATATATATTTATAAAAAACCCTAGACTCATTCAGAATCTCATGTGCATATGAATTTTCCTCAAATAGCTTTGCGCAAAGTTGCAAAAAAATCCATCCATACAAAATCTGTTGCTGGCACCGTCGGGATTGGATTTGGTGCTAGCACCACTTTGTTGTCTGTTGTTGAGCTCACTAAGTTATTCGGCGCCGCCAGTGCCATATTGGTGACCACATTGTCTTCAAAGCATGTCCTTGTGTTCGCCGAGCACTTGTGCCACAAGACGCTTACCACTATAAGGAATGCTCCTAAAGCATTTGCTAAAGTATTACACGACTGTCGCACCAAAACTCTTGAATTTACTTACCCATAATGACAATGTTCAGAAATGCAATCGTTGTAATTTGGTGGTAATGTTTATTTTGATTGACTAGTACACATATTATGTCTTTTCTTGTGGGACATTGACTATGCCATCAGCCTCCTTTTTCCTCTATTTTCATTTGAGATTGAATGTGAGAAGAATGTCTACTAGTATCACCTTACAATATATTTTCTCATCTTACCAATATTTCACTTCTAGCCCAACAAAGAAATGCTCTATAAAAGGATGCAAAAAACATTAGCACTTCTCATGCACGACAAACTTGCTTATTACCCAAAATATTAAACACCATCCAAATTCTATTATCTGTACTTCATTTTTGCAGGGTGATGTGTCAGTGGTCGATCATTGGACTCTTAATGGGAAGCATTTTGCTCGATCTTCGTATGGAAAAATATCATTTCTTTCTTTCTTTTCTTTTTTATTTGATTTCCTTGGTGGATAGACATTTGATACAAATGATAAGGGAACTACCATTTCATATTTGTCTTACAGGGAAGAGTGGTTGAAGAAACTAAATGTTAACATAGATAAGGCAAAAAAGATAATGGAGTCGATTTCTGGGAGCAAGGAGAATGCTTAGAAGCTGATTAATAACTAGCGAGTCTGGAAGTGAGTTATTTGCATACGATAATGTAGAAGAATGGATGGTTTCCCATGTTTTATTCAAGAAGAAATGATGTCGGCCTCTGTTTGGCTCGCGGCATACCTCCAGCATAATGAAGTCTGCACTATCTTTCTTTCTTCTATTGTTGTCTATTGTGAGAGTAATTGAAGTTGGGTTTTGCTTGCGGAATGTGTGATAACAATATTCCGTTCAGATAGTAATAAGATTTGATGCCTTCTTTTCATCATTCATTCCCCTATTCTTCAATTGGTCTATGACTCTTACTACACAATCCAAATTGGATAGGTTTCAGGCATGGTGCTTTTGCAAATTCCATCCATAAAGAAATTGTTGATTCATTTAGGGCCTGATCAATGGCATGAAAAGAAATTCAATTCCATGGAAAATTCATTTCCTTAGGCTTGATTTGACATATTCTTTCCTTAACATTCCTTTTTTTCATTATTACAAGTATTTTTAATCATTTTTTATCTATTTATTTTAACTTTATTTACTTTATAGCTTAAATCATCCCACTATTATTAACATTATTATCTTTCTATTCAATTCCATTTCCTTTCCTTTTCATGCCACCATAGGTCATTAAGGGCTATTTGGTCTGATATAAGGAAATATAAATGAAAAAAATTATGGTTGTAATGTCAATTATAAAGTGAATAAAGTTAAATTTAAAGTAATAATAAAAATAGTCAAACTATTATGATAAATATATGTCACATCATTTTTGAGAAAATAAAATTTTCATGAGGAGATGAAAAGTTCATTTCCTTTCCCAACCAACCACACCATCTGTGGGTCTAGCCTATTCGACTTCCAAAATCGTGTCATGTCACTCCATGCTCGGGTCTGCTAAAGTAACACTAACTATAATAGAATCAGAAGGCACAAAGGAAGGTTAGGGAGCGGAGACGATAAGGTCATCATGGGAAGAAGAATGAGAAAGCTGTGTTAAGCCAAACATGGAAGGGAGAGAGGTGTAAAAGTAACCGAAACAGATCAAGTTAAAGAGGAGATGTTATAAGCAGTATTTAGAAAACTAGATTGGACCAACTGATTTGACAACCAACAATGGCACCGGTCTAGTTGTGATCAACCAACAGTTCTCTTAACAGCCCATGCCAACCGATGGATTGGCAATTTCTCTTAAAAAATTAAAAAAAAGGCACATAGGGGTGCCCGCTCGATCGCCCAAATGAAAGATAGGTGGGCTATCTAGCTAAGGCATTTTCCATTTTCCCCCAAATTTTACCTTGTCCCTCACTACCTCTCTCGTCCCCTACTCCTACCGCCAACAATTCTCCTCCTCACCTCTGTTGTTACCAAGTCACTGTCATTGATTCTCTCTGGTAACTCAACTCTCATTCTCGTCCCCCCCCCCCTCTCTCCCCTCACCTGCCCAGCATGTCGTGGCCCGTGGCTATCACCTCCCTCCCTCTCTCTTATTCTCAGTCTCTCTCTCTCTCTCTCTCTCTCTCTCTCACTCGCTCTCGCTCTCTCTCCCTACTTGCTTGACATGCTATAGCCCATGACTGATGCCTCCCTCCCTCTCTCTCCCCTTATGACTTGTCTTTTTTGATGGATGGAGATAAGACATCGAAGTCCCAATATTTGTTTGAGCCATGTGACTTGCATTATGAAATTCTCCTTGGTAATGCAATTAGGAAAAGGAAAGTGGCAAAGTGTTTTACAATTTGGAGGATAAAGAGTGTGGAGGGAGGATCAGCCCAAGCACACATTTCACATAATGAGGATTGCCTTCACACAGCTAGTTATGGCTTACCATTGATATGGGTGAACCTTTTAGAAACGGCATGGCCCACGTCTTTCGGCACAACCATTGTGCCTAGAATCATGTTATATTTGACCCAATTAGCTACTAGTTATTTATAATACGTGTGTGTGTGAGTGTGTGTGTGTATGTGTGTAGAGAGAGAGAGAGAGACACTTTATAAAATTCATATCATTTCAGTTGGTACCCACCTTCGATTTCATGAAATGCTATCGGCTGATTCTCATCCTTTCAAAAATTAATATATAATTCAAATCATTAAGAAGGACATCTACAGCTCTTTTTATTTATTAGTGCACTCATATTTCATTTCAGATGAATGATGAGATTAGTAATACATTTGCTTTTTTTATTTTTTAGATATACTTTTATTTCAGAATTTCAATGAGCAAAAAAGAGGGGGTAAGATTAGACTTTGAAGTGTTGAATCAAGCCAAGGGCTAAAGTTTTAAATCCATTGAGGTTAGTAATTTCTTATTATTATATCATTTTAATTATATTGTTTTGATTACTTTGATACATATGTGATGTGTTTTTATTTATCTTAGATTTTTTATTATACATTTTAGGTAATATATATTTTTAAAAATTTAAATATATTTTTTTAATTTTTAAAAAAATTAAATAAGTAAAATAAATATTGCATTATAATTATATCATACTGATGTCAGTAGTCCAAACTGGTTTGCTCCACCTATTGAACTAGAACCAGACAATCAAAGGGTTCAACTTCCCATCCGATTTTCTAAACATTGGCTACAAGTGCAAGATGACAACAATAGGTTGGATATCAGTAAGTGAGGACAAAGAAAAACTTGCTAAGGGAAGGGAATGAATTATACCCCCTGTTTGGGTTGCCCCATACTGAATGCTGATGTGGCTCTCAACCTACACCTAAGACAACCCAGGCTATATTGCTCTATAGAAGAGAGGTTATACAATGGGCATAGAGGATCTGTCACCCATTTGGTGGGAAAAGGAAAACGAGTAAAGTTGTGAACCCACATCTAATGGCTCTTCTAGCTGTCATTCCCATCGAAAACCCTAGAAAAGAGTTAGTGCCAAGGGGCATAGAGAATGAAGTAGAAATAGCTTGGAGAAGGGGGACCTTTACTAAGAGTGAGAATGGAGGAAAACATAGCAATAGTAAAAACAGGTGCACAACGAAAGGTTATGCAACTAGTGACAAAGGGACAAGGTATATTGCTAGCCATTGGGAACTAATGGGATGGGAGAGATTATATGAACGAAGAAGAGGGGCTATAAAGTTAGTCTGATCAAGGTAGAAACCCGTGTTGAACATACACTATTATCCAACTTGATTTTGATGATGAACATTCTTAACCAACCATAGATGGTGACTCAAGAGGGGGGGTTGAATTGAGTCTTTAAAAATTTGGTCAGATAATAGTTAAAGTGCAAGATTAAAGAAATCACTGAAAATGCAATGCACTTAGATAGGTATTTTTATAGAGGTTCGGCCCTTCATTTGGGTTCCTAATCCACTTCTCTGAGTTAGACTTTTCTGCTAAACTCAGGTTCCACTAAAACTTGTTAGTTTTTCAAGCTCACCAATAACCTTATATAAATACTTAGCAAGTATCCTACTTGCTTTCACTACACAAATGCAAGTTAACAAACTTGCAGAGATATACAAAAATAAACTTGTACAAATATTAATGCTTCTTATAGGCTAACTTTGTACAAAGTTGGAAAGAAGTAAATAGAAGTAATGTAGTAATAAAAACCATGAGATTCAATCTCCAAAATTAGTTGAATGAATGATTTTAAATGCTTCTTTCAATGAACTGCAATGGAGTTGAAAATTGTAGAAGAAAACATCTTAAAAACTTAGTAAATATATTCTCTTATTTTTCAGTGTGATAATCACATGTTGTCTTTGATCTCGCTTAACTTCTTTTATATATGAGTTCTCTATCTTTCTTTGAGATCTCTGACTTTCTCTATTGTGGTAGGTGAGAAATATTAAATACTAAAAAATATTCAAAGTTAAGACCGTTGTACTTCCAAAGCTGTTAAGGAGGTTATGAACTAACATCAGATCTTTCAAAAATGTAAGTGGCATAAAGTTTTCGCGTAGCTCACACAAGTCATCATTCCTTCATATGCACCGAAGATGTGTTTTGGATCCTCAAAAGTGGCCCAACATCAATGTCTCATGTTGGGATTTTGGAGGTTGACTTTGAAGGCATTCTTTGTCTCCAAAGTAAGTGTTCCATGACTCTGAAGTACTAAATCTAAGCTCTAACTCTAACTCCTAAAGATTTTACTATCTTTAAAGTGCCTATCTTCTGACTCCAATGAATTGTGTTCTCCGAAGAGTGTTTTGTTAACTTCGAAAGCTATTGTTCATTGTCTCTGAAGTATCTTGTTGACTCTGAAGAGCTTAACTTAGCCCTGAAACTTCCATACTCGTGACTCCAAAGTAAGTGACTTAACCCCGAAGCTTATGTATTCATGATTCTGAAGTACTATCAACACTGATGTTATTTTTCCTCCGTTTATGAAGTACTTCAGTGATTCTGAGAGTTCTTTGTTGAATCTGAAACTTGCGACTTAGTGATTCTAACAGACTGTTCCTTTATCTCTGAACCAAAGTAGCTTGGCTTTATGACTCCGAAACATATTTGATTAACTCCAAAGTGTGATTAACTCCAAAGTGTGGCCGATGGACTTAGAAGGCTTTCTTGTTGATTCCGAAGCATACCATGATGACCCTAAAACTTTGTGTTAGCTTCGAAGTATACTATGAAGACTTTGATGCTTTCTAATTGAAAACTTTAAACTATCTATTTTCTTATTTTAAGTATACATGTGATTTATATACTTAAATCTCATAAGCATTTACTTAGTTTCTTCATTTGAATATTATTAGACATATTCTCAAAGATTAAAAGTATAACTGCACGTACTTGAGAATAGACTTGTTAGTACTTTAATATCTCACTCACATCTTTGCTCATCATCAAAATATAGTTGATTAAGAATGTTCATCATCAAAATCAAGCTTATTTAAGATAGTATGTTCAACATTCTTCTTCTTTTTGATGATGACAAAACATTAAGTGATATACTTTTCAAAACTTATCTAATAGTAAATTTAAAGCAACTTAAGCACAACGAAATTCTATTGTTTGTTTCAATATAGCTCCCCCTGAATGGATGCATAAAATTTCAACTATAAAAGATGTAAAAGAATTTCATATATTCAGTATACCAAAAACATTTCATTTCATTTAGCACAATTTCTCAGTACATGAAAATTTCATATCATTCACAATTTCTTCCTCCTTTTGTCATAATCAAAAAGGTGAAAAATAAAATGAAGATGTTATAATTGACCAAAATATATACATACAGAACTTGTCATTGACCAAAATGTATAATTCTTTACAGAAAATACATAGTACAAAAAATATAATAAGAAGAAAAGAAATACATCAGAAAAATAAATACAAAAGTAGCAGGATCATGGTTTTAGTTTTCTTTTGTAGGTTTTAGGAAAGGAATTTTTTTGAGGTGGAAGAGGTGGCTTGGGGCAAGAGAATGATGGTGTAGGAGAGGGTTTGGGTATTCTGGGTCTTTTTGGTGGAGGGGGTGGGATAAAAAATGGGTCGTCATTTAGGTTTGCTACATGGGGTTCATGGGTATAGGCCATGGGTCCACTGATAGTTACATCAATGAAGTTGATGCGATCTCTAAATGCTGGATTTAGTAACTCAGGGAAGGTGACTGGTGTGCCTTTTAGGAGGGCTTCTATGTCAGAGTTTATCCTTGTAGCATATTCTTGGTAAGTCATGGTAATGCGAGAGAGAAGAGCCTTTTTATGTTCTTTTGGAGGTGGAATTCTTGGTTTCCTCTTAGGTTTGGAGGATAAAAGCTGAGATGAAGGGGTTAAGATGATGGTTTGGGTTGTGGTTTTGGTTTGGGTGAGGATTTTTATTTTTGAAAAGTAACTAGTGGAGATTGTATCTATGTTATGCTATTTTGGATAGAGGGATCTGAAAGTTGAGGGTATGGAAGAGGAAGATTGTCAACAATGGCCTCTAGGTTGGCATTATTGTAGAAAGAGAATTCTTCCCTAGTGAGAATAAAGAATTGATTAGTACCTGAGGGAGATGGAACACTTTTCTGATTGATTTTGATGTTGGAAGCATCTAAAGAAGTTTTTTAGAGTACTCTTGAAGAATTGACTCTCTATCAGGAATGTGAATTGTGTGACCTTTAAGAGTCAATAGAGGATTGGGAAGAAGTTGAATCCTATGTAGAATGTTAGGATCCTCAAGTTCTGAAAATGGTAGTTCTTGAGGGGGTATAATGGTGTTTTGAGAGTGTAACATTCTAGCAACTTCAAAATTGATTTTGGTTTTATTCACAAACTCAGAAAAAGTCATCCTGATTAGATTGACAATTCAAATGAGAATATCAGGATTATTAAGAGTTTGTTTTGGAGGAGATTGTGAAGGAGTTGAAGTTTTTCTCTATGCTGGATGAATTAAGAGTGAGATCTCTTTCAGTGAAGCTCAGTTCATCAAATGGTCCTAGGGGAAGAAAGTACCATTCAGGAATTGGTACTATGATAGGATACTTTTCATATCCAACGATGGCTCTATTAGGATTGGAAAGGTAATCCTTAAGCATGTTTGGAAGGACTTCAAGAACTAATGGAGGTGATGGAGGAGAAGCTTGAGTTGGAGGAGATGAAGAAACAATTTTAGTAGGTTTACTCTAGTGTTGAGCAACCTTTGGAATTGCAGAAGTTGATGGATGAGGAGGAGAGTGTGAGAGGGAAAATACTACTATTATGTGAGAGTTGTTTCTAACTAGTGAGAAGTGATGTGGAGGTAAAAGGTAATGAGTTAGAGGTAGAGAGAAATGGGGATGATAAGGTTGACCTCTTAGTGACTTTGCTAGTGATTGTAAAGAGTAAAGTCTTTGGTCAATATTATCAAATCTTAGGATCATGGAAGACATGGCAATGCTAAGATTATAATCCATTTTATTCATTTGAAGAGCTAAAGTTGACAAATACTGTTCAATCATTGTCAGTCTATCCTCTAGGTGTTATGGGATTGGTTATGTAGAGAGAATAGATGAGGTGGTTGGTTGATAAGAGTATCTAATGGGTGTGAAAGAAGTGGTGGCTGCTGTTACTGCTGCTATCTAATTCTTGTTCTGCTTATCTAGATCTCTTTAGTTGATCATTTTTCTTGGTTTTTTACTGATCCATCCTTGTGATGTCTTCTTGAAACCCATTCCTTTTAATATTCTTTCATCAACTATGTCTGAGTCTTTAGACTCTTTTTTCTTCTTTTTGATCAGATTTATTCCTGCATCTCTAAGAATTCTTGTAAAGATCATCCCATATGGAAGTAGAAATTTTGTCATAGATTTCACTAGATATAGATGATCCATTATGATTTATGCAAGGTTTATTTTCTTCTTGTTTTTTAAAGCCCACAATACTTTTGCATCCTTCTCTAAAATTGAGTGTTTAGCTCTTATCCTTGGATGCACATTATTTATCACCATTGTGTATGGCAATTTGTAATCCAGGCTCAGATGACTGACATGTAAGTAATTTTCCTTTGCATCTAATTCAACTCCCGCTAGGTCTGAGAATAATCTTACTCTAATTGATGGCCACTCAACATGTTCTTCTTCAATTTCAGGGAGGTTGAGGACTCTTCCCAAGTTATTAGGGGATAGGTTTATCTCAATCTCTCCTATCTATGATTTCTGTGTACTTAAATTCAGATTGCTAATTAGAGCCTTCACCATTCTAGGATAACATGGCTCTTAACAACTCAGAAAATCAGTCCAACATTGGAATCAAAACCATTTGCATACTCTCAAATTCATTCCTCTTTCTCCGAATACTTCAAAATTGAATGCCCTACCCTTGACAATTTTCTTATTCTCATACTTCTCAAGATACCTAGAATAGACATTTTCTCTATTAAGAAAAATTACCTCAAATGTGTCATCTTCACGTCTTACTCTTTTAAAGATGAATGTCTTTGAGGCTTCATCTCTTTCTTTCCTTCTCATGCTTGAATCAATTGATTTCGTTCTTGCCATTTTAGTGGAAAGATGTGGAGAATCAGAGATTAATGGAGAAGATGTTATGGAGGGCTTGCTTGAACCTAGGACTTTGATTCAGGTGGGAAGTTGAGGAGTTTCTCTAAAGGAATGCTTTCAGAAGCTCTAGAAAAGAGGGTTTTAGGTTTTCAAAAGTCTTCGAACAGTTAAATAGAATTTCAGAAGTATAGCTTCTTCAAAAGATGTTATTGGAGGCTCTAAGGAGAGGATGAGCGATCTTCCAAGGCGACGATTCTAGTTTACTTTGGTAATTTCGAAGCTTTGCTTTAGAGGTACCAAAGTTTTACTTCGGAGGCTTAGAATTCTTCGGAGGGGATTTAGTCCTCTTTTGGAGAGTCCGATATCTTGTTTTGGAGGCTTCGAAATACCGCAAATTTTTAAGTTTGTTCTTTCAGTGTGTTTTTCGCCATATTTATCAGTAAGGGACACATTTTTCTATTTTATACATGTTTTATTAATTTTCAACTTAAGCATTAGGATCTAAAATACCTACTTCTCTTCTAAATTTACTGAATCTATCTTCTAGAAATATATTTGCTAATTGATTTTCAGTAGGTACAAATTTTAAACATATATTATGATTCTGAACATAATCTTTAATAAAGTGATGCCTAATTTCTATACATTTTGTTCTGGAATGTAAGAATAGATTTTTAGTTAGACTTATAGCACTAGTATTATCATATCTTATAGGAATATCAACATAGTTAAGACCAAAGTCATTTAATTGCTGCTTCATCCAAAGGATCTGAGCATAACAATTACCAGCTACTACATATTCTGCTTTAGCAATTGATAATGCCACAGATGCCTGTTTCTTAGAAAACCATGATATGATCATACTTCTTAGAAACTGATAAGATCATAAAGTACTCTTTCTATCTACTTTATATCTGGCAAAATCTACATATGATTACCCTACTAAATTGAAATAAGAACTTTTTGGATACCACAAACCAAGGCTTAGTGTGTCTAAAAAGTATCTAAAGATTCTATTTAAAGCAATTACATGTGACTCTTTTGGATTTGACTGAAATCTAGCATACATGTAGACACTAAATATTATATCTAGTCTATTAGCAGTTAAACATAGCAGAGATCCTATCATGCTTCTATAAAGTTTTTGTCAAACAGATTTACCTCTTTCATCTTTGTCCATCTTTATTGAAGTACTCATTAGTGTTCTATATCTTTTACCAACTTCAATATTGAATTTCTTTAGAAGTTCTTTTGTTTACTTAACTTAGTAAATGAAGATTCCTTCTTCCTCTTGTTTGATTTATAGTTCCAAGAAGAAATTGAGTTCACCCATCAAGCTCATTTCAAATTCTCCTTCCATAGTCTTAGAGAACTCTTGACAAAGATTTTTGTTAGTTGTATCAAATACTATATCGTCAACATAAATTTGAACTATAAGAATGTCTTTCTTTGCATACTTAATGAAGAGAATGGTATCCACTTTACCCCTTAAAAAATCTTTCTCAATCAGAAATTCGCTTAGCCTCTCATACCAAGCCATAGGAGTTTGTTTCAAACCATAGAGGGCTTTCTTAAGTTTGAATACATGATTTGTGTAATGAGGATCTTTAGACCCAGGGGATTGTTCCATATATACCTCTTCATTAATGAAACCATTCAAGAATGCACTTTTTATATTGATTTGATATTGTTTGAAATCTATACATGATGCAAATGCAAGAAGCATTCTAATAGCTTCAATCATTGCAACAGGGGCGTATGGCTCTTAAAGTCTATACCTTCTTCCCGATAATACCCCTTTGCAACTAATCTTGCATTATTTTTAGCACAATTCCTAATTCATCCAATTTATTCCTGAAGACCCATTTTGTTCCTATAAGAGATTAATGATTTGTTCTTGGAACAATAGTCAACACATCATTTCTTTTAAAGCGGTCTAATTCCTCTTGCATAGCTAAAATCTAGTTTTCATCTTCTAATGCTTAGTCTATGCAAGTTGGTTCTAATTGAGAAATGAAAGCAAAATTACCACATATTTGGTGATAGGATCATCTAGTTCTAACTTTATCGAATACATCACCAATTATCTGGTTTTCAGAATGAGTATGCATAAACCTTCAATCTCTAAGAAGAGATGAGTTACCTTCCTCATTTATCTATGTTGTGGATGGTTCAGCTTCATCCATTATTGTCTCTGATAATGAAGTTTCTTCTTAATTATCTTGTAATTTTAGTTTGTCCACACTTATTGGTAGATTATCTGTCTCATCATCAAAAGCATAATTTCTTTTTGTATAGTTTGTATGTTCATCAAATTTAACATTGATGGATTCCTCTACAATCTTAAGTCTCAAATTGTACACTCTAAATGCTTTGCTATCAATGGAATAACCCACAAATATACCTTGATCAGATCTATTATCAAACTTTCGAAGGTTTTCTTTGCCATTGTTAAGAATAAAGCATTTACAACCAAATGTATAAAAATATGAAATATTTGGTTTGTTGTCATAGTATAATTCAAATGAAGTTTTGTTGAGAATGGATTTGGCAAAGATTCTGTTAATAATGTAACATGCAATGTTCATTGCTTCAACCCAAGAATATTATGGGAGGCTGTATTCACTCAACATTCTCCTTGCCATCTTTTGCAAGGATCCGTTCTTTCTTTCTGCTATTTCATTTTGTTGAGGTGTTCTTGGTACAGAGAAAGTTTGAAGAATACCATTAGTTTCATAGAAATTATTGAATCCATGATTTTCAAACTCTCCACCATGATCACTTCTTCTAGCAACAATATGAGAACTTTGTTCATTCTATGCATATTTAGAAAATATTTCAAAGAATGAAAAAGCTTCATCTTTGGATGCCAGAAACATTACCCAAATAATTCTACAATAGTCATCTACAATGACATAAGCATAATATTTTCCTCCAAGGCTTGTTGTCCGCATTGGTCCAACTAAATCCATATGTCGCAAATAAAGGAGTTTAGTCATTTATACTTCTCTATTTGATTTGAAAGATTCTTTTACTTGCTTACCTTTCATGCAAGCATCGCACAACTTATTATCAAATTTGAGTTTTGGTAAGCCAACAACTAGATTTTTATTATATAATCTTTAAATTGGATTTTTGTTGGCATGTGCTAGCCTTCTATGTCACAACATGGGTTCGTTGTCACTCATTTTAAGACACTTAGCTTGAATATCTAAAAGATAAACCAAATATATATTTTTATTTCTTCTACCATATACTATAACTGATTGAGACATATCTAATACAAAACAAGATTGAGATTCAAACACAACTTTGTAACTTTCGTCACAAAATTGACTTATGCTGAGAAGTTTACGTTTGAATCCTTCTACTAAAAGTACATCTGAAAGTGAAGTAAATAGAGATTGGCCGACCGATCTCAACTACTCTATCTTTACCATTATCACCAAAGGTACTATTCCACCATATTTTATTTTTAGCTCCATGAACAACTCCTTGTTCCCTATCATGTGCCTTGAGCAACCACTACCAATATACCATGTACTACTCTTTGTGGCTCCCAAGCACAACTGCAAGATAAAGTTAAGTTTTAACTTTTGGTACCCATTTGAGAATGGGTCTAGGTGGGTTAGTTGCAGGTAAAGTTTGTACCTATTATTTCTTAGGTAAAATAGTTTTAGCTAAGGGAATTTGGGTTGCATTTAGTACATTTACAACTATCTTTAGAACCCAAATCGTAGTTTGTTTAGGCTTGAATTTTCTGTGTTGTTGCTATTTACTTCTTTTCTTTGGTTTCATTTTTAACAAAATGGAAGTCAATGTCTTTTTCAGAGCATTGTTTTTTGCTACTACTTGCTCAAATGTGCTAATGGTATTGTTGTTACTTTTGATCTTGGAATTTTCTTCTTTTATCTTGGAGCATTCATTTGCAATTCTTTTGATCTTTTTTTTAGTCTCTCTATATTTTTCTTCCAAAGTAATGAAATATGAATATAATTCTTCTAACATTTCTTCATGATTGAGAGTTTCAAAATTAGAATTTACCTGCTCTTCATGGATTGCCATGAAGCTCATTCCCATATGAAGTTTATCATGAGTGCTTCTATTTGGAGAAAGTTGACTGATTTGTGCTTCATGTTCTTCTTCTTCCTCACTTTCACTGTCATTTATTATGTTCTCTAGCATCTCCCATGCTACTAAAGCTTTCTTATTCTTTTGGATTTTTCTACTCATTCTATTGTTGTTGTTGTCGTTTCTTCTGTCAAATTATGAATTGTACTTATTCTTTTACTGATCGTTTTGTCTCTTGTCTAGCTCTGGACAGTCAAACGTCATATCTCCAAGTTTTCCATAATTGTAACAGGTGGGTGGTTCTTTCTTTCTTTCTTTTCTTCTAAAGTTATTTCTTAAACTATTTTCAAACTTTTTCTTTTTTAATATGGATTTGAATCTTCTCGTAATCATTGTCATTTCCTTATTTTTATCTCCACTTGTAGATGCATCAGTTTGGGATTTGTCATTCTCTGACTCAGTTTTAAGAGCAATTGCTTTCTTGCCCTTTTGGTTATTCTATATTTTTTTGCTTTATTAACACTTCATGAGTCATAAGAGAACCCATGAGTTCTTCTAGAGTCATTGTGTCCATATTCCTTGCTTCCTGAATTACTGTTACTATTAGCATCTATTGCTTTGACAAGGATCTCAGGATTTTCTTTACCATCCTGGGCTCTGTATATTTTTTCCCTAGATTTTTTAGCCCATTTATTATCTTTTGAAACCTTCTAAATATATCTGAGATTGACTTTATCTCCCTCATGTAGAAAGCTTCATATTCCTGCATAAGAAAATTTATCTTAGTTTTCCTTACTTGCTTTGTGCCTTCGTGTGCTACCTCTAGTTTGTCCCAGATTTTCTTTGCACTATCACAAGAGGATATCTTGTTAAACTCAGCTGATGTAAGAGCATAATAAAGGCAATTCTTTACCTTAACATCTTTCTCGGCTACTAGAATGTCCTTAGCAGTTTATTTATCTTCAGTATTTAGGACAATCATACCATCCTTGATGCTTTTCCATAGCTGATAATTTGAGGCAATTAAGAAATTTTTTATTCTCTTCTTTTAGTATCCATAGTTTGTACCATCAAATAGTGGTGGTTTGGAAGTAGATTGACCTTCAATAGAAGTGTTGTGGAAATAGCTAGTCATAGATCTCTTCACAAGTTATATAATTGTAATAGTAATGTATAACTAGTGAAGCCTGCTCTGATGCCTATTGTTAGTCTTGTTCATATGGTGACTCAAGAGGGGGGAAGGTGAATTGAGTCTTTAAAAATTTCAGCCAGATAATAGTTAAAGTGAAGGGTTAAGAAATTACTAAAAATAGAATGCACTTGGATAGGTATTTTTATAGTGGTTCGGCCCTTCACTTCTACTCCACTTCTCTGAGTTAGCCTTTTCTACTAAATTCAGGTTCCACTAACACTTGTTGGTTTTCCAAGCTCATTAATAAACTTACACAAGTTGGTTTTTCAAGCTCACTAACAAACTTATACAAATACTTGGTAAGTATCCTACATGCTTTCACTACATAGATGCAAGTTAACAAACTTGCAGATATATACAGAGATCAACTTGTGCAAATATTAATGCATCTTATAGGCTAACTTTGTACAAAGTTGGAAAGAAGTAAATAGAAGTAATGTAGTAATAAAAGTAATGAGATTCAATATCCAGAACTGATTAAATAAATGACTTTGAATGCTTTATTGAATGAACTACAGTGGAATTGAAAATTATGAAAGAAAATACCTTAAAAACTTAGTAAATGCTCTCTCTTGTTTTCCAATGTGATAATCAGATTTTATCTTTGATCTCACTTAACTTCTTTTATATGTGAGTTCTCTGTCTTTCTTTGAGATCTCTGGCTCTCTGTATTGTGGGAGGTGAGAAACTTTAAATGCTGAGAAACATTCAAATTTAAGACCATTGTACTTCTAGTGCTATTTCAGAGGCCATGAACTAACATTAGATCCTCCAAAATTCTAAGTGGTATAAAAGAGTTTGCTGTCTCCAAAGCACCTATCTTCTGACTCTGAAAGCATTCTTTGTCTCCAAAGTGTACCATGACCTCGAAGCACTAAATCTGAGCTCCGACTTTGACTCTAAAAGAGTTTGCTGTCTCCAAAGCACCTATCTTCTGACTCTAATGAATTGTGTTCTCCGAAGAGTATTCTGTTAACTCCAAAGGCTATCGTTCATTGTCTTCAAAGTGACTTGTTGACTCCAATGAACTGAACTTAGCCCCGAAACTTACATACTCGTGACTCCAAAGTAAGTGACTTAACCCTGAAGCTTGTGTATTCGTGACTCCGAAATACTATAAATACTCTAACATTATTTTTCCTGTCTCTGAATTACTTCAGTGGTTCCGAGAGTTTGTTGTTGAATCCAAAGCTTGCGACTTTGTGATTCTGACAGACTATTCCTTTGTCTCCGAACCGAAGCACCTTGGCTTTGTGACTCCGAAATGTATCTGGTTAACTCCAAAGTGTGTTTTGATTAACTCTGAAGTGTGGCTGATGGACTCCAAAGGCTTTCTTATTGATTTTGAAGCATACAATAATGACTCCAAAACTTCCTATTGGATCCAAAGTATACTATGAAGAGTCCAAAGCTTTCTAATTGAGTCAAGTGCTTCAAAGATAATGACAAGAGCCTTCGGAGTTAACAGGACACTCATCAGTAAATATGACTCATTGGAGTCAAAAGATAAACACTTCGGAGCCAAGTAAAGCATTTTGGAGATAGAGAAATATTTTGGAGTTCGGAATCAGTTCCTTTAGAGTCATAGATTAAGTACTTCGGAGACAAAATGGAACTTTATGGTCAGCCATTGTTGTATTCAACGTGAATCGCTTTTGTTGATCCGCTTCGGAGCCTTTGAAACATCACTTCGGAGCATCTAAAGAGATAATGATGTGTGACCTATGAGAGAAACTTCATACCATTTAAAACTCGAAAGATTTGATGCTAAACCATAGGCTTCGAAACCATGCTGAAAAGTATAACAGACATAAATTTGAATATTTCTCTACATTAAATGTTTCTCACCTACTACAGTAGAAAAATTTAGAGATTTCAATATAAAAGAAGTTAACTAAGAACAAAGAAATCAAGGAGATCATTCTGAGAAACAAAAGAGGGCATTTACTAAATCTTTAAAGGTTTCCTTTCATGTTTTCAACTCCACTGCAACTCATTCAAAGAAGCATTTAAAGTTATTTATTCAACCACTTCTGGAGATTCAATCTTACTGTTTTATTATTACATTAATTATGTTTATTACTTCTAAACTTTGTGTACAAAATCAGCCTACTAGAGGCATTAATGTTGAATATACTATCTTAAATAAGCTTGATTTTGTTGATGAACATTCTTAACTAACTATGTTTTGATGATGACCAAAGATATGAGTGAAATATTAAGGTACTAACAAGTCTGTTTTTAAGTACTTGTAGCTATACTTTTAAACTAATCTTTGAGAATAAGTCTTATAATATTCAAAATAAGAAACTAAGTAAATGCTCATAAGATTTAAGTATATAAATTACATTTATATTTAAAAAAGAAAATAGATAGTTTAAAGTCTTCAAGGAAGCTTCAAAGTCAACTTCAGTTTCAAAGTTTATTCCTTCGGAGTTATGAAGACACATACTTCGGAGCCAACCAAGATACTTTGGAAACATTGAAAAAGCCTCAGAGACAAGGGAATAAGCCTTCAACATCACAAAGTAGCAAGCTTCAAATTTGGCAAGGAAGTCTCGGAGCCACTAAAACTCTTCAAAGATAGGAAAATAATGCTAGGGTGTTGATAGCATTTCAGAATCACAAATTTACAAACTTAGGCGTTAAGTCATTTGCTTTGGAGTTACGGGATGACAACCTTTGGAGATAGTCAAAGCACTTCGGAATCATAAGTATACAATCTTTAAGGCTACGTTAAGTCCTTCAAAGTCAAAAAGGTGCTTTAGAGGTAACAAATGATAGCCTTTGGAAAATCACACTTTAGAGAACACGACTCATTAGAGTCAAGAGAAAGATGCTTTGGAGACAATGAACTCCTTCAGAGTCAGAATCGGAGTTCAAATATAGTGCTTTGAAGTCATGATATATTTGCCTCGGAGATAAAGAACACGCTTCAAAGTCATGAGATATTTACATCCGAGACAATGAACACCTTCGAAGTCAACCTCCGTGATCCTCATGCGAGTCGTTCTTATTGCACTACTTTGAAGCCTCCAAAGCTCATCTTTGGTGCATCTGAAGAGATGATGATGTGTGAAGTGTGCGAAGAAACTCCATTTTACTTAGAAGCTCAGAGGATCCGATGTTAGTTCATGGCCTCTGAAACAGCACTGAAAGTACAAGTCTTAAATTCGAACATTTATCAGCATTTAATGTTTCTCACCTACCACAGCAGAGAAAGTCAGAGATCTCAAAGAAAGACAGAGAACTCACATATAAAAGAAGTTAAGTGAGATCAAAGACAACAATCGATTATCACATTGAAAAATAAGAGAAAGCATTTACTAAGTCTTTAAGATATTTTCTTCCAAGATTTTTAACTCCAATGTAGTTCATTCAAAGAAGCATTCAAAGTCATTCATTCAACCACTTCTGGAGATTGAATCTCATTACTTTTATTGTTATACTACTTGTGTTTATTGCTTTTCAACTTTGTACAAAATCAACCTATAAGAGGCGTTAATTTTATACAAGTTTATTTTTGCATATCTCTACAAGTTTGCTAACTTGCATTTGTGTAGTGAAAGCAAGTAAAATACTTGCTGAGTATTTAATAACTTGTGAAGAGATCTCTATGGCTAGATATTTCCATAACACTTTTGCTGAAGGTCAATCTACTTCCAGACCACTACTATTTGATGGTACAAACTATGGATAGTGGAATATGAGAATAAAAAGTTTCTTAATTGCCTCATATTATCAGCTATGGAAAACCATCAAGGATGGTATGATTCTCCTAAATATTGAAGATAAATATTTTACTGAGGACATTCTAGCAGGTGAGAAAGATGTTAAGGCAAAGAACTATCTTTATTGCACTCTTATATCCATTGAGTTTGACAAGATATCCTCTTACGATACCGTAAAGAAAATCTGGGATAAACCAGAGGTAGCACACGAAGGCATAAAGCAAGTAAAAGAAACTAAAATAAATCTTCTTATGTAGGAATATGAAGCTTTCAATATGAAAGAGATAGAGTCAATCTCAAATATATTTGGAAGGTTTCAAAAGATAACAAATGGGCTGAAAATCTAGGAGAGAAATGCGTAGAGCCCAAAATGGTGAAGAAAATCCTAAGATCCTTATCAAAGCAATGAATGCCAAAACTAACAGCAATTCAGGAAGCAAGGAATCTGGATACAATGACTCTAGAAGAAATCATGGGTTCTCTTATGACTCATGAAGTGTTAATGAAGCAGAAAAATATAGAAGAACCAAAGGGCAAGAAAGCAATTGCTCTTAAAGCTGAGTCAGAGAATGACGAATCCCCAACTATGCATCTACAAGTGGAGATGAAAACGAGGAAATGGCAATGATTACAAGAAGATTCAAATCCATGCTAAAGAAGAAAAAGTTTGAAAACAATTCAAGGAACAATTTTAGAAGAAATGATAGAAAGAAAAACCACTCACCTGTTACAACTGTCGAAAATATAGACATATGAATTTTGACTGTCCAGAGCCAGACAAAAGATAAAATGATCAACAAAAGAAGAAGTATAATTCATATTTTGATAGAATAAACAACAACAACAACAACAATAACAGAATGAGCAAAAAATTTTAAAAGAAAAAGAAACCTCTAGCAACATAGGAGATGCTAGAGAACATTATAAATGAAAGTAAAAGTGAGGAAGAAGAAGAACATAAAGCTCAAATTAGTCAACTTTTTCCAAACAGAAGCACTCATGATGAACTTCATACGATAATCATCTTCAGTTTCATGGCAATCCATGAAGAGCAGGTAAATTCTTATTTTGAGACTCCTAGTCATGAAGAGATGTTAGAAGAATTATATTTAGATTTCATTACTTTGAAAGAAAAGTATAGAGAGACTAAAAAGTAGCTCAAAATAATTGCAAATGAATGGTCCAAAATAAAGGGAAAAAATTCCAATCTCAAGAGTAACAATAATACCAATAGTATACTTAAGCAAGTAGTAGTTGAGAACAATGTTCTGAAAAAGACAATGACTTCCACTTTGTTAAAAATGAAACTAAAGAAAAGAAGTGAACAACAACAACACAAAAAATTCAAGCCTAAACAGACTATGATTTGGGTTTCAAAGATAGTTGCCCTTAGTTAAAACTGTTTTACCCAAGAAATAATGGGTGTAAACTTTACTTGCAACTAACCCACCTGAACCCATTCCCAAATGGGTACTAATAATTAAAACTTAACTTTATCATATAGGTATGCTTGAGAGCTACAAAGAGCAGTACATGGTATATCGATAGTGGTTGCTCAAGGTATATGACAGGGAATAAGGAGCTATTCATGGAGCTAAATATGAAATATGGTGGAACAATAACCTTTGGTGATAATGATAAAGGTAGAGTAGTTGGGATCAGTAAGGTCGACCAATCTCTATCTACTTCAATTTCAGATCTACTTTTAGTAGAAGGATTAAAACACAATTTTATTAGCGTAAGCTAGTTTTGTGACAAAGGCTACAAAGTTGTGTTTAAATCTCAATCTTGTTCTATGTTAGATAAGTTTCAATTAGTTATAGTATATGGTACAAGACATGGAAATATATATTTGGTTGATCTCTCAGATATTCAAGCTAAGTGTCTTGTTGTGAGTGACAACAAACCCATGTTATGGCATAGAAGGCTAGGACATGCTAATAAAAAATGGATTGAAAGATTATATAATAAAGATCTAGTTATTGGTTTACCAAAAGCAAGTAAAAGAATCATTTAAATCAAATAAAAAAGTATATACAACCAAACCCTTCAATTGCAATTTATGGATTTAGTTAGACTAACAAGAACAAGAAGCCTTTAAGGGAAATATTATGCATATGTCATTTTTGATAACCATAATAGATTTACTTAGGTAATGTGTCTAGCATCCAAAGATGAAGTTTTTTCATTCTTTGAAGCATTTTTCAAATGTGTACAGAATAAACAAAATTCTCATATTTTTGCCATAAGGAGTGATCATGGTGGAAAATTTGAGAATCATAGATTTAATGATTTCTGTGAAAGAAATGGTATTCTTCAAACTTTCTATGCACTAAGAACACCTAACAAAATGGAGTAGCAGAAAGAAAGAACAGATCCTTGTAAGAGATGGCAAGGACAATACTGAGTGAATACGGCCTCTCATAGTATTTTTGGGCTGAAGCAATGAACACCGCATGTTACATTATTAACAGAATCTTTGTTAGATCCATACTCAACAAAACTTCATTTGAATTATACTATGGCAAGAAACCACATATTTCATGTTTTCACACTTTTGGTTGTAAATACTTTATTCTTAACAATGATAAAGAGAACCTTAAAAAAAATAATAATAGATCTGATCAAGGGATATTTCTGGGTTATTCCATTGTTAGCAAAATATTTAGAGTGTACAACCTGAGACGTAAGATTGTAGAGTAATCCATCCATGTTAAATTTGATGAACATACTAACTCTACAAAAGTAAATAGTGATTTTGATGATGAGATAGAGAATCTACCAATAAGTGTGGAGAAATTGAAATTACAAGATAATCAAGAAGAAGCTCCATTATCAGAGACAACAATAGATGAAGTTAAACCATTCACAACAAAGGTAAATGAAGAAGGTAACTCATCTCTTCTCAGAGATTGGAGGTTTATGCATGCTCATTCTGAAAACCAGATAATTGGTGATGTGTTCTATAAAGTTAGAACTAGATCATCCTATCACCAAATATGTGGCAATTTTATCTTTATCTCTCAATTAGAAACAACTTGCAAATACTAAGCATTAGAAGATGAAAACTGAATTTTAGCTATACAAAAGGAATTGGATCAATTTAAAGGAAATAATATTTAGACTATTGCTCCAAGACCAAATCATCAATCTGTTATAAAAACAAAATGGGTCTTCAGAAACAAACTAGATGAATCAGGAATTGTC
Organism: Pouteria campechiana; assembly: GCA_036873735.1. Lineage (NCBI taxonomy): Eukaryota > Viridiplantae > Streptophyta > Magnoliopsida > Ericales > Sapotaceae > Pouteria > Pouteria campechiana. The sequence goes on along the minus strand of JAYJMB010004043.1, from coordinate 31,817 downwards.
ATGAGAAATAAGGCAAGATTAGTTGCAAAAGAGTATTGTCAAGAAGAAGGTATTGACTTTGAAGAATCATGCGCCCCTGTTGCAAGGATTGAAGCCATTAGAATGCTTCTTGCATTTGCATCATATATGAATTTCAACCTATATCAAATGGATATAAAAAGTGCATTCTTGAATGGTTTTATTAATGAAGAGGTATATGTGGAACAACCCATTGGGTTTGAATATCCTCATTATACAAATCATGTATTCAAACTCAAGAAATCCCTCTATGGTTTGAAATAAGCTCCTAGAACTTGGTATGAGAGGCTAAACAAATTTTTGATTAAGAAAGGTTTCTCAATGGGTGAAGTGGATACCACTTTATTCATTAAGCATGCAAAGAAAGACATTCTTATAGTTCAAATTTATGTTGACGATATAGTATTTGGTGCAACTAACAAAAATCTTTGTCAAGAATTTTCTAAGACTATGCAGACAGAATTTGAAATGAACTTGATGGCTAAACTCAATTTCTTCTTGGGACTATAAATCAAACAAGAGGAAGAAGAAATCTTCATTCTCCAAGTCAAGTATACAAAAGAACTTCTAAAGAAATTCAATGTTAAAGATGGTAAAAGGTATGGAACACCAATGAGCACTTCAATAAAGATGGACAAAGATGAAAGAGGTAAATCAATATGTAAAAAACTTTATAAAAGCATGATAGGATCATTATTATATTTGACTTCAAGTAGACCAGATATAATGTTTAGTGTCTACATGTGTGCCAAATTTCAGTCAGATCCCAAAGAGTCACACGTAATTGTTGTAAAAAGAATATTTAGATATCTTTTAAACACACCAAGCCTCAATTCATGGTATCCAAAAGGTTCTGATTTCAATTTAGTAGGGTATGCAAATTTTGCTAGATATAAAGTAGATAGAAAAAGTACTTAAGGATCTTGTTAGTTTCTAAGAAGTATGATCATACCATAGTTTTTCAAGAAACAGACATCTGTGACATTATCAACTGCTAAAGCAAAATATGTAGCAGCTAGTAGTTGTTGTGCTCAGATCCTTTGGATGAAGCAGCAATTAAATGATTTTGGCCTTAAATATATTGATATTCCCATAAGATGTGACAACACTAGTGCTATAAGTTTGACAAAAAATCTAGTTTTAATTCTTGAACAATGTATAAAGAAATTAGGCATCACTTTATTAGAGATCATGTTCAAAATTATAATATATGTTTAGAATTCGTGTCCATTGAAAATCAATTAGTAGACATCTTTACTAAACCTCTACCAATCGATAGATGTAGTAAATTAAGAAGAGAATTAGGTGTTTTAGATCTAAATGCTTAAGTTGAAAGTTAATAAAACATCTATAATTTGAAAAAAGTATTTCCTTACTAGTAATTCTGGCAAGAAATGCACAAAGAGAATAAATCAAAAAATTCGCACTTTTCGGAGTCTCCGAAACACCCTTCGGATCCTCCGATAATGGACTAAATCGCCTCCGAAGAATTCTATGCCCCAAAGTAAAACTTCGGTAACTCCAAAGCAAAGCTTGGGAGTCACTAAAGAAAAATGATTGCTACCTTACTAGTAATTCTGACAAGAAATGCACAAAGAGAATAAATAAAAAAATTCACACTTTTCAGAGTCTTCGAAACACCCTTTGGATCCTCCGATAATGGACTAAATAGCCTCCGAAGAATTCCATGCCCCAAAGTAAAACTTCGGTAACTCCAAAGCAAAGCTTGGGAGTCACTAAAGAAAAACAATTGCTACCTCTTAAGATTGCTCATTCTCTCTTCGAAGCCTTAGACAACATTTCAAAGAAACTAAATTTTTGAAACCCTATTTAACCATTCTAAGACCTCTGAAAACTTAAAACCTTTTCTTAGAGCATCCAAAAGCATCCCATCAAAGAAACTCCACACCTGCCTGCTCGATTCAAATTCCTTCACTCAACCAATCTCTCCATCCATTTCTAAATCCCCACTTCTTTCTACTACTATGGAAAGAACAAAAACAACTGATTCAAGCATCAGAAGGAAGCAAAAGGATGAAGCTTCAGAGATAGGTATCTCTAAAAGAGTAAGGCATGGGAAGGACATATTTGAGTTAATTTTCCTTAACAGAGAAGATGTCTACTCTAGATATCTTAACTAGTATGAAAGTAAGAAAATAGTTAGGGGTAGAGCTTTTAATTTTGAGGTATTCAAAGAAAGGGGACTGAACTTGGAAGTATGTGAATGTTTTCATTTCCAAGGTTGGGCTGGTTTTCTGAGCTATAAAGAACCATGTTATCCTAGATTGGATAACATGGTTTTCTGAGCTATAAACACTATGACCTCTACTATTACATCGTCCTTTCAAACTCCACCAAGACCTCCATCTCCTCTAACTCTATCTCCAGAACCCATTATTCCTGAAAATAGAAACAATAGATCATTAAAAGAAATAGATGGAAAGTGTACAAAAGAACCATATAAATTATCAATCTATAGAGATTTGCCAATATATATAAAAGATATATCTCCTCTTATAGAATAGAATAATTTTACTAATGAAAAACTTAGAGAAATAAAAAGTAAACTAGAAACTGCAAATCTTAATATACCACAACAAACTATTCATACAACGCAAATAACTATTTAATCTTCAGAATTATCATTATTATCCAAAACACCAGCTATAACCCTACCAACTATCTCGTACTCTCCTATAAATTTGGTAGAAGAACCTAAAACTTATAATTTCTCTCAAGCAATAAGACAACTAGATAAATAAAAAAAAGTAAGTAATAAAGATATGCATTCTATAAACACTATAATAAATACAGAAGATAAAAATTATATAACTACTATTTTGAAAGATACTCCTCCTCAAGATCTGATGAATAATAAGATGTATTTTAATAAACTAAAAAATTATTATAAAAGACCATCCCCTATGGATCAACAATTTGAAGAAACTAAACAAAATTCAATAGAAATCAATCTTATTAGTGTATATGAATGGAATATAGATGGCCAATCAGAATATCAAATATGGAATACACGTAGTAGTATAATAATATATGCTACAATTCTAAGATCTAGACAAATTTTAGAAAGAAATATTGCCAATATTTTAGTATGTTGTTTTAATGGCCAATTAAAAGGATGGTGGGATATTCAACTAACCCCATAAGAAAGGCGGAGTTATTAAATAATGACGAACCAATGTATAACCTAGTTAGCAATGTTATATGTAATTTTTTAAGAAAAATAGAAGACTATCAATCTTCTGTTAAAAGATTATCAAATTATAGATAGTATAAAGATGTCTTCTTAACAGATGTATTACTTTTAATGATGAAAAATCCCAAGTATATAAAGAAAATTTTTTACAAGTATTACCCTCTATATTTGAACAAAGAGTCAAAACTCTTATCAAAATTGAAAATAATGGTCAATTAACCTATAATAATTATACATGGGGAACATTATTTGCCAAAATAAAAGCTGTAGGAATTGAAATGTGCAATCAATGATGAATGGAAGAAACTAAATTCCTTAAAAGTTAAGACTTTTCCAAATTCTACTCTCATTATGGTGTAGAAAGAATTCCCTTTACCCAAAAACTCTTATCATTATAAAGCAAAACCTTCCAAATCCTTCAAAAAATTCTAAATTTCATTCTTTCCGCCCCCCGAAATATTATAAGAAGAAAAGATATAAAAGAAAATTTTTTGATAAACCATAAACAAAACATTATAAAAGATTTAAAAAATATAAAAAACCTACATCCATAGAATTAAAATGTTTTAACTGTGGAGAAAAATGTCATTATGCTTCAAAATGCTATAAAAAATAAATTGAAGAATTATTAAAAAATAAAGCCCAATTTACTATAGAGGAATTGTTAAGTAAGTTAAAACATCTAGCAATTACTAGCTCAAGTTTTGATTATTTTACCTCTTCTGACAATTCTGATAGTGAATTATCCTCTTCATCAGAATCAATACACAAATGTGAAAATGAATTATGTAATTGTCCTACACAAGATTTTAACTATCAAACTTCTTCATAAATCTAATAGAAGATCCTATTGTTAGACAACTAAAATTAGAAAAATTTATGTCTCTAAACAATGAAAACAAGAAAGAAAAACAAGAAAAGAAAAACATTAAAATATTAAATGAAGATTTTAATATAGTAGAACCTTACACTATATTTGAAGTCATAAAAAACCAACGTAAATATCTATTACAAGAACCTAACACAAGACCTATAACTATACAAGATATGCATCATGAGATAAAAATATTAAAAGAAGAAATAAAATTATTAAAGTCATAAATAACTCTATTGGAACAAAAAATAGAAAATAAAAAAGATAATCAACAAGATTATTCAAAATCTCATAATGAAGATTATGAAGAAGAGATAATGCAATTAATAAAAGGAAAAAATAAAGAAATTTCAGAAACCTCTCAACAACAAGCATATAATATATATGACATCGCTAAATCTATAATTTCTCAAAGATGGTATGTAAAAATTATAGTAAATACCGATAAATATAATGACGATTTTATGTTTGATCATATAGCTCTAATTGATTCAGGAGCAGATATGAATTGTATTAGAGAAGAACTAGTTCCCTTGCAATATTTTGAAAAAACCACATCCTCAATTGCTTCTGCTAATGAAACTAGTATGCAAGTATCTTACAAATTATCTTCAACTCATATATGTAATTCTCAAATATGTATACAGACCCCTTTTATTCTCATAAAAAATATGAAACAAGGAGTTATATTAGGAACACCCTTCATCCAATTAATTAAACCCTTTTTAGTATCAGATCAAGGTATTCAAACTACTATTCAAGGAGAATTAATAACCTTTCCTTTTATTGACCCTCTAGAATCTTCTCTAACTACAAAATTAAAACAAACTCTAGAATACAAGAATACATTTTTAAACCAAATGCAGTATGAAATGAACCTATGCCATATAAAAGAAACTATTATTTCTAAAGATATGTTTAAACAACAATTACAAGATTTTTATTCATACATATCTAAAGCAGTATGTTCTGAAATTCCAAATGCTTTCTGGAATAGAAAACACCATATAGTATCTCTCCCTTATGTTATTGGATTTAAAGACAAATTTATTAATACTAAAGCTAAACCTAGCCAAATGAATACTAGATTATTAGAATATTATCAAAAAAAGTACATGATTTATTAAAAAGGTCATTGATAAAACTAAGTAAATCTCCCTGGAGCAGTATTGCTTTTTATGTTGAGAATGCAATAGAACTCGAAAGAGGAGCTCCAAGATTAGTTATAAATTATAAACCACTAATTAAAGTATTACAATGGATAAGATATCCTTTACCTAACAAAAAAGATTTATTAAATTGAATTGTTGATGCAAAAATATTCTCAAAATTCGATATGAAATCTGGGCATTAGCAAATTCAAATATTTAAAAAGGATAAGTATAAAACAACTTTTACAGTCCCTTTTGGACGTTCTAAATGGAAAGTTATGCCCTTCGGTTTAAAAAATGCTCCTTCTGAATTTCAAAGAATTATGAATGAAATATTTGCTACTTATTCTAAGTTTTTAATTGTCTATATTGATGATGTATTAATATTTTCTTCATCCATAAAACAACATTGGAAACATTTAAACATCTTTGTAGATGTCGTAAAAAGAAATAGATTAGTATTATCCCAAAGAAAAATGAAACTATTCCAAATAGATATACACTTTTTAGGATTCTTTATTAATAATAGAACCATCCAGCTTATAAATAGAGTTATAGCTTTTGCCAATAAATTTCCTGACATTATTACCGACAAAACTCAATTACAAATATTTTTAGGATATTTAAATTATGTATCAGACTTCTATGAAAAATTCGCATATGATAGACAAACTATTACAAAAAAGATTAACAAAAAATCCTCCTGAATGGACTGAAAATCATACTAAAGCAGTAAAAAATATAAAAGAAAAGGTAAAGCATCTTTCATGCTTGTATTTAGTTCACCTTGATTATTACAAAATAATTGAAATCGATGCTTTTGATATAGGATATAGCGGTATTCTTAAACAAAAGGATTTAAAAGGAAAAGAACAATTAATTTGATTTATTTCAGGATTATGGAATTCAACCCAGTATAAATATCCTACTATAAAAAAGGAAATACTAGCCATTGTCACATGTATTAATAAATTTCAAGGTGATATATTAAACCAAGAATTTCTATTAAGAATACATTGTAAAGCAACAAAAGATATTATTCAAAAGGATATAAAAAATATTGATTCAAAACAAATATTTGCAAGGTGGCAAGGTTTATTAGCCATATTTGATTTCCAAAATAGAATTCATCAATGGAAAAGATAATTGTTTACCTGACTTCTTATTAAGAGAATTCTTGTAGAGCTCAAAAGACTATTCAAGAAAAAGCTCCAATGCTAAACCAAGTTACAAATTCTGAGTATACTTCTCCCGATTCTCAGTATATAATGTACAATTCTAGATTCATTCAGTATTTAGAAGAAGAAAATGTTTCTATTATAAAAAAGTATTTAAGAAAAGACATCATTTATTCTGGAGACAAAGATTGTAAAATCTCTCAAAATGCTTCAAGAATCATTTACCAAAAGTATTTTCCACAAAATGAATGGATGATTCCGTTCGCTCCTTATAAAACTCAAGGGTATTACGAACATATATTATTAGAAACCAAGTCCATCACCATTGAGCACAATCAAAAAGAAAATGCATGGCCTACATATTCTAAACTCATTATTCAAAAAATTATTCCTTCAGAACATTGGTATTATCAAAACCCTAATCAATTAATAAGGTTTTTCGCTTCTTCTTCTACCTCTTCTATTTTTCTCCATCCCACTTTTGAAAATGCCTTTAATTATTGGGATCATAGAGAAGCCTGGTACAGAACCTTTTAAAACATAATCTAGTATTTTCTCATTTATGGTGGATATGCATTATTTTAGAAAATCCAAACTAAGTTATCCCTAAATGGTTTTTAGACAAATTTTGAGATTTTTGGAGTTTACATGAGATGTGATTTTTGGGGTTTTTAAATGAGAAAACACATCTCCATCTTTCTTTTCCCATTGATGATTGTATTTCCAGTGATGTATTGAAGGTAGTATCAAAATTCAAATCCCTTGGATTATTTGGTAGGAGTATATTTTTGAAACTAAACCAGAAAGTATGGACCAATTTTGTCATCCCTATATATCTATTGCCCCTTATTCTAAATGGTGGCCCAAGTTCAATTTTCAATCTCTTATTAAACAAATTAAAACCGCCAAGTTATTATCCACTCAACAAGAACAACAGCAAGCGCTTCTTCAACGAGCAAAAGAATTGGCCTCAGATATTATGCCATCAATTGAAGAAATTAGTCATCTTTGATTTATTCCACAGTCTCAAGAATCCCAGAGAGCACTTAAAGCAACTTTGACTATGATTAAAAAAGATTTTCTATGGTTAGACAAAAAGGAGCAAAAGATCAAGGCATATGAATTATTATTTTGCTCTTAGCTCCCCGAGAAAGAGATATCCTCTGCCGAAAATCTTTTGATGATATGCATTCATCGGCGTAAGTGTCGGCATAAAGCAATTATTCAAGCAACTTTGAAGATGCTCTTGAAGACAGCTCAGAGTTATCCGACTCCTATTCCAACCACTAGTTCTCATTTTATGTCACTATTGACTATTTATCTTATTGTATTTATTGTACTTTTGGATTTCAAAGATTTTTAAGTTTGTGAGTTGATAAGGTTATGGACTCCAATCCTTATCCTTTCTAGCTTTCAGTCTATAAATAAGAGCTTGTAATGAGTAGAGGATATCGGAGAAAAAACAACCCAGATCCTCTCTCAAGTTATAAAAGCTCTCAAGCCTTCTTCTCATGTAAAGATATTTTTCTCTTCAATGAATTACTTTACTGGAGATGAGTATATAAATGGTTTGGGTGCCGAGCTTACATTTTTAAGATCAGATAGAGATTAATTGCTACAAAATATTGAAAAGATTTATAATAATTATCCTCTTGATGATATTGACATCCTAAGAGTCGTAAACATATTAAAATTTAAGTAAAGCAAATCAATCAAGAAATTAGATTAATAGAACAAAAGATTAGTATGTTGTTAGCCTAAATCTTATATATCTCTACCTCTTTTTATGGTTGTATTTGTCTCAAGTTTTTCATGAACTCGAATGATTATTATTCAAAATTAGATGATTAATATATGAATTAAATACACCTTCTTCAAACTTTGATTATACTAAACACTCTGATAATGTTTCATTTAATGATAAAATCTATGATTATATTGACTGGAATGATTAATGCTTAGCTTTGTTCTTTAAGTCTCCTACTATCGTCTGTAAATGGTATTAGAGCCTAGGTTACAGAAATATAGAATTAATCTTTAAAAGATCATTATAGATCTCTAAAACTAAGTTTCTCAAGAAAAGCCTGATAAATCCCGCTTTGATGAAGGACAGTCACAAGGGTACAATGTCTTAAATGAAAGTAATTAGTCTTAATTCAGTAGTAACTTTACATCACTCCATAGTATTTTCTTAGGTTCAATTGTTCGATGTATAGGATTTGTAAAAAAATAGGAAATTTCACCTTTAGTATGAGATATTAAAGATTTTGGAATTAAAGTTTTCATGGCTTTATAATATATTCTATACTGTATACATATTGGTTTTGATCCAAATTTCATATCAAATCCTTCTGTTTATAATAATAAAATAAGAATATTTAGTATATTTACATCTGTTAGACTTACTAAAAAGTTTGGAAAAGTATTAAAATATACTAGTCCATTATGTAATGAAGTTTGAATTATTCCGAAAATAGAATCTAAAAATTTATTATGTCTGTTATCTTTTAAACATACTAATATTGAGGCTTAAAGTCTAGCTCTTACTAAAGGTTGAATGGCTTTTTGTATTAGTCCAAAGTGTAATAATTTATAAATTTGAATAATCTTTAAAAAAATATAAAAGCCTCTATGTCAAATCTATGATTAAAATATGATCTTTTTAATGTTTATAGTAGATTTAAAGTTTAAATAATCTTATTAAGAATAGAAAATTAAAAATTCTTTGATATTAAATCTATAATTAAGTTTTAATCTTTCTTGTAAATTTAATATAGTAATATTTTTAATATTTATATTTGACAAAAAAATCAAATCTATTAATTTAATATAAAAAATAATTATTCAAACATGAATAACTTAGCAAAATTTAATTTTTGAAAAACTTGAATCTTTAAAAATAACTTTCATGATTTATTCATTTGGAAAGCAAGAAAATATTATAAATATTATTATTTTTTTAAATTAATTATATATCAAAATAAAAAAATAGTAAAAATTTTAATTTAATTACAATGATCATTCTTGCCATTTGCGTCTACTTCAAACAACTCCAAATGCACCTCACACCCGTGTCATAAGTATGATTGTCGCTCTCCACCTCACACACGTGCCTCACACACGTGTCGTAAGTGATGATGTGGCGCTCTCCTATCACACACGTGCCATAAGTGATGATGTGGCGCTCACCTATTCGTAGCATCAGGTGATCGTACTCGGAACTTATCCAAGAATGGCTATTTAACAGCTGATTAACCCTCATATAATTCATCTAGTACATGAATCAATTTTACATTTTTTAACTTATTTATTTAGAAAATACATATTAACCATCAAGACCCATATCAAAAAAAGGTGCATGTGGGGCCCAGCGAGATATCGCGGAGATCGCTAGCTTGCCCTAGAATCAATGCCGGACAGCACGTGACAGCGGAGCATCAAAACGAAACCGTGAAAAAAATAAAAAGAGATTGTTCCGCCGACAAGCAAACGCATCCGGCGGCGAGACTATCGGGTAAATGCATACACGGCTGTAGATATATAGGCCAAGATGGCGGAGCCAACGAGCGTGATGAGCGCTGCAGCTGCTTGAACCGCCGATTTGCTGCCGCACGACAGCATTCCGAGCCTGATCTGGATTACATCCACCATCGACAGCACGAGGAAGAGGCATCCTATCACAGACCCCACGGCCGACGCCAGCATCCCGAGCCTCAGCACTTTCATGTTGATGTGAGCCCGGAAGGCGTCGTCGACATCCTTGCTGTTCAGCAGATTGATCGCCACCTTCAGCCCCTGGGCCACCAGACTCGAGAAGAGGAAAAAGCTGAAGGAAACGACTTCGAAGACCAGGAGCTTCTTCCCCACGTCGGGTCCGGCATCGCAGGCTCTGCTCTCCTCGAGGCTCCGCTGGCCTGGGGTGGTGAGGGAGACACCGACGAAGACGGCGATCGTGAAGAGGGAGTTGACGTTGACGAGGCCGTCTAGGGCGGTGACGTGGACGCGCGTCGTCCCTCCTCCCGAAGTTTCCTTTGGGTAATCTTCGGATCTGGGGGTAGAAGAGGATGTGAATGAAAAAGAGATGATTTGGGGAAGAGATTGAAAAGGAAAAGGATGCAGAGACTTACTCTCCTTCCATGGCCATCTAGGTAAGAAAGGGGGCGAGTTGCGGTCTGATATCTTGCTAGGGAAGGAAGAGGGCGAAAAGCGAGCTGGAGTGCGTTGAGGCGCTGATGGTATAGGTGGCGTGGATCGTCTTTAATTTAATGACGATTGAAGAGACAAGTAACCTCCGACAAATGGGCCACGCGCTTTCTCATATCTTCCCTACGAACCAGGGCCACAATACCATCCACGTCGGAAAAGTGGCTGCTAAAGAGGTATTGGATAAATGGGCTGAAGTAAAGATGGCGTCCATGTTTGGGAAAGCTGCTTCGATGAGAAAAGGTGGGATCCAAGTTCAAGAATTGGGACCAAAAGTGCTTTCAACAGTGATGCCATTGCAATGCCCGCGGCTTGTAGAGCTATTTTGTGGTACACTTATGCCGCTCTTGTAAGTTGTAACATTCCATTCAATGAATCTTTTTAAACTCGTGGGTTTATTTATAGTTATTAGGATCAACGGTTGAGATAAAAAGAACAAAATAGAATAGAGAAAAAAACTTAGATACTAAATTCTTTTTTATATTTCTTACTAGTATATTAGTATTTTTTGTAACAATATTTTAAAAATAAGGCATGAATTTGCAAGATTAGTAAATAAATATTTTTTTAATGTTGTAAAATTCAATTCAAATACTTTTCTCGACAAATTAAAATATCATTTTTCAACTTCATCATCTAAGATTTGAAAATAACACTATTGGATACCACTTTTTATATGCAATAATACTAATGTACATTTATATGTATGTGTCATAAATATTTCACTTAGGGTGTATTTGGCAATAAGAAAAAAGGTAAAAAAACTTTAACATTTTTTTCTACCATTTTATAGATACCTTTTGATATAATTTGACATCTTAATTATCTAGCAATTCTTATTTTTTTTACTATTACCTATTTTTAATCACTGTTTAATATTTTTTATACAAAAGGTAATCTATTTATCTTTATTTACTTTATTTTTAAAAATTACCTTCCATCACATCATATCAATTTTCTTTTCCTCACTTTTCCACATTTTCCTTGTGCTTAAACTCACCCTAAGAGTGTATTTTGTAAGGGAAAATGGGTAAAAATCTTTTTTCACATTTTCCATTCCTTTTTACACACTTTTTGGTATGATTTGATATCTAAATTATCTAATAATTCTCTTTTTATTCATTCTTATATATATTTTTAATTATTATTTCATATTTTTTAATATGAGGAGCCTATCTATTTTATTTTTATTTATTTTATTTTTAACCATTATCCTCTATCATATCACATTATTCTCTTTTTTTCCTCACATATTTTCCTCGTTCTCAAATTTATCCTTAATGTATATTTCACTCAAAGCACATTTTACTCAATATTGGTGTTTTGGTTGTCTCCAAATCTACTCTCTAAATAACCCTATAGGAAAATCCTACAAGACAGAAAAAACATTAGAGGGCGTCGAGGGTGATCCAGGTGTGGGCACTCTGACGCTCAACTCAGTAAGGGACTTTTGTAGGGGGTGTGAATAGTAAAAAGAGATCTTAGAGAGCTTAGAGAGCTCAGAGAGTGCATACTTGGTATATTTATAATCACGTATGAGGTATATAGGTAGGGATATATGCAATCCTTATGCAGGGGAGACGAGGATTCCTTTCTAATCGAGGATTCCAAAAGAATACGCACCCTTAGTCCTTATCTCATGAGACTGCATAGTAACTGGAAGAGGTATCTCATCTGTTTTGGAATAATTAAGTATATGTGTTAAAGATCCCTAATAATCGGATACTTTTAATTAGTCATTGCTAACAACTACTTAACTTATATGTGGTCTCAGCGATCATTTCAGCACTAACCAATCTAATTACCACAACTTTCATAGTCCTAAGCTTAGTTATCAATAATTCAGTTTGACTGCCTCACTTTCACAGTAAGCCAACACGTAAGCATTCATCATGCTACGTAAGTAATCATCATGCTTAAGGAACCTTGCTCATGGCACATTTGGCCTAGTTATCAAATTTAAGCTATTAAGAAAAATGCTTTTAGAAGCGGAGCTTTTATAAAGAGTAAATACCTATTCACACATCCACTTTGCATTCAATCAAATTCTAATGCATTCCTTGCATTCTATTTCAATTAAATATCCAAAGCATATAATGAAACACATCTGTTGGAATCTAATTAATATAAATGCTTGCATTCTAATGAAATTCAATTTATCTATTTGATTCAATATAACTACCATGCATTAAAATTAAATCCAACACATCTAATCATCTATCATATTGAATTTATCGATCTAAATCATGTGTTCTAACAAGCATAATTCTAGTATATTAATTTAAGAAAATTTAATTAATGTACTCCAAATAAATCCACTGTATCAATTGCATAAATCTAATCTATGTATTCATAATCTAATACATTAATTCCATAAATCTAATTAATGCATCCATATGACTTAATCTATATAAATCACAAGCATCTTCCTACTTACCAAAATTGGTGACCCTTAAAGGATTTTCTTCTTTTCTTTTAAAAAAATTCTCTTCCATGAGCATCCTTTCCTCAATCTCCTTCTTTGACAAAGATCTCCTTCTCTCCTTTTCCCTTCTCTAGTTCTCTATCCTTTTCTTTATGGAAGTCACACGTCAAGGTTTAATCTTGATGTCTAACTCCCCGTAGGAATTTGCAGGAGAAAGCATCATCGTGGAGATAGTTTCGTGAAGGAGTTTTGCCATGTGGCTCTATGGGTCCCATGACAAAAATAAAAATAAAAATAAAAACTCTTATTCTTTTGCATTATCCTAGAATCAAACTCATATCTCTCTTAAGAATAACCAAAAACTTAACCACGTAAGCTACAAAAGTTGCTGGATATAAACCCATTTATTTAAATCTTAACCCATCCTTAGGTCTTACGGGTTAATGGGTCTAATATGGGTGCAAATTGGGTTAAGTCAATCCGAACCTGAGAAGGCCCAACTCAAATTTTAGGTATGGTTAGGACACCATTTTTAACCTATAAGGTCAGGTTGGGTTAGAAAATGCAATCTAATTTGAAAATAGGGTTATGGTTGTTGACATAAATACATGGTTTCGATGACAAATAAAACTTGATTAAAGATTATGTACTAATGGTTATTATCAATATTTTGGCATGCAGAATCAAATCACAGGTCTTAAAGAAAAATAAGCACAAAAAATATATTCCATGACGACAAGGCTTGAGCAAGCAAATGAGTAAAAGATGAAGTATCATAATAGACAAAGCACGAATGAAAAAAACTCGGCTGTTTCCATTCGTCTGTCAAAGTGGAAGATTATATATGATGGATGCAAGATAGTATGCATACAACAAACTTCATTTATCATAAGCAAGCCACAGTTAAGCCAATGGTCGTCGGATGATAATAGATAAAAGTAAAAGAAGTAAAGATTTTCTAGCAGAACAAAAAACTTCGTTTGCCATCAACAGACAAAGTGGAGAAGCAAGGATCGTATAGTAAAGCAAAGATTTAGTCTATCATAAGCGAACCAATGATCGTCTGCTGTTAATAGACAAAGCAGAAGAAGTAAGGATCGTTTGGTAGAGTAAAGAATTCATCAATGATCGTTTACCGTCAACAGAAAAAGCGAAGAAATATTCCATTAGATGAACGTGTGAAGAAAAACAGTCTGCGCTCCAACACTCTATTTGTTACTTACAACAGACAATTCAACAGACGAAGCACTGAAGAAATAAGACATCCATTCTTCTACGGTTTAATAGACAAACCACAAGATAAAGCACTTGAATGGATGATTCATCTGGCAACAATAGAAAGAATGGTTCATCTGCTACTTATGAAAGACAAAGATGAAGGAACTTTGTCTTATGAGTAACTAGATAGATACTTCGTCTGTTATAATTAAAAGATGAGCAATAGTTAGGATGAATCATTGATATTCGCTCATCATTAATAACGCTTTTTCCATATTGATGAAAACGTTAGTCATTGCAGCTATACCTCAACCAAAGCTTATTAAAAAACCAGAAATCATCTTCTCCAAGGACGATGCTGCAGGCATTCCAACATACAAGGATTAAGTAGAAGTCAGAGAATTTAAAATACGCCATCAGAATGACTTTTGTCATTAATAGAGCTCACCTACCTTCAATGATTAGAATTCAAAGCAGCTATAAATGGAGCATCGTTGGAAGCAGTAAGAAAGAACAAAGCATTAAGAAAATTAGTCAAATCTTTTTGAGAGAATTTACCGATCTGAGCTAAACCTTCTATAATTCTTCAAGAGTCAAAAGTCTTGTATTCAAACCTTCCTCAGCTCTCTTTGAAGGCTCTCAACTACCTTTAGAAAGATCATTAACTTGTGCATTTAACTTTCAGAAACTTTCCCTTGTGCTTATTGAGAAATTTTCATGCTTAAACTTTTGATATTCATCTCTTGTAAAGTTCCTTGGGCTAGTGGTTTTGACTAAACTCAAGAAGAGCTATGACTGTCTTAGTGCAAACAAGAGCTCTTTGTTCACGCCCCCCTAGAGCTGAAATCTAGAAAAGTGCTGGGAGCACTATGAATACACCCCTAGAGCTAAAATGTAGAAGAGTGCTGGAAGCACTATTTATGCCCCCTAGAGCTAAAATTTAGAAGAGTGCTGGGAGCACTATTATATTTCTACTATTGGGATAGTAGAACCCAAGACACTAAAAGAATAATATTCTTGGAAGAGTGGAATAGAGTTTTTACTTGAACCACTATAAAAATCATTGTGTTCATTTACTTACTTGCTTATTTAGTAATTGAGTGATTGATTACTAGAGGGATAATTAGTCCTAAAGGGATTGAAAAATAATTTTTAAAGTACCAAATTCATCCCTCTCCTTTTGGGTTTTAGCCTAAACTTTGGGACCAACAAGTGATATTAGAGCAAATTACATAAATACTTGCAGTGATCTAATGGCAAACTCATTATTCTCATTATAAATATTCGACGAGGGGTAATCATCTACCCGGCCACCCCTATTTGATGGA
The DNA here is from genome assembly GCA_036873735.1 of Pouteria campechiana. NCBI lineage: Eukaryota > Viridiplantae > Streptophyta > Magnoliopsida > Ericales > Sapotaceae > Pouteria > Pouteria campechiana. The sequence continues at coordinate 16,208 of JAYJMB010004043.1, read as the reverse complement.
ACTAACTTCGCTTACTAGAAATTAAGGATGTACTAATTTATTATAGCCAATGATATGAAATCGTGAAAGGCTATTAAAGTTAGAATCACTCTTCCTACTACTGAAGTAGATGTGTGGACCAAAAAGGAAGTCACCTTAATTAAAAATAATACAAAGGCTATGAACTCCTTATTTTGTGGACTATCCTCATCTGAGTTTAATAGAGTATTCTCTTGCATTACTGTAAAAGATATCAGGAATAAATTAGTATCTCTTTATAAAAGATCCTCACAAGTTAAGGGAACTACAAGAAATATGTTGATAGGAAAACTAGAAAACTTTAGGATGAAAGAAGAAGAAAGTATTTCTGAAATATATGCTCATTTTTCTAAGGTTACTAAGGCCTTGAAAGGTTTGGAAAAAGAAGTTATAAATTCTAAATAGGTGATGAAGATATTAAGAACGCTACCAGATTCATAGAACCAGAAGATCACAGTAATAGAGGAAACAAAGGAACTGAATACTCTTCTGGTGGATGATCTTATCAGCTCATTGATGTCACACAAGCTCATCAAGAACAAAAGGGAGGAACCAACAAAGCCAAAGAAAAAATATTACTCTAAATGTGACCAAAGAGAGCAACGGTAATCCGGCATCACAACATGGTCTAAAACTTTAGAAAGTTTGCAAAAAGTAGGAGAGGCAGTACCTCAAGGAAACAACCTAGACAATAAAAAAAATAGTTGAAAGAAAGAAGGATCTCCCCATATGTTATAGATGTTGAGGGATGAGACACATGTTGCCTGAGTATCCCAATGAAGAAAAAGTAAATATGAATAGGAAGGATGATAAAAAAGATAAGAAACACTTCAAGAAACCAAGCTAGAGGAATGTATGTGACTGATGAAGACTCATCAGCGACAAGCTTAAGTGAGAAAGATGAAAATGAAGTTAGACACCTGCATGGTTCAGATGGAGAATGAATCGACAGATTAAATCACCATAAAAGAACAATACACAACAGAGCTGAAAGCAAAGATAAGTCTTAAAGCTACGTCTAGAAATACATGGTTTATGGATAGTGGTTATTTGAGGCATATGACTGGGAACAAAAAGATATTCAAAGAGTTAAAGCGAATGAATGGAGGAATAGTAGCATTCAACAACAATGATAAAAGGTCCTATAAAGGGAATAGGTAAAATTTATGGTTTATTTAATGCATGCATAGAGGATATATTATATATAGAAAGACTTAAGCACAATCTGCTAAGCATCAATCAATTATGTGACAAGGGTCACAAAGTTGTGTTTAGACTATCTGCATGTAATGTGTTTAGTATAAATAATGATCTACTGTTTAGCAGAAAAAGACATGGCAATATTTATCTAGTATAGCTAGATGATATAGTTGGAAAATGCTTAATTTTAGTCAAGGATGATCCATGGGTATGGCACAAGAAGATGAGACATATTAATATGTCAAATATTAAATCTTTATGAAAAAAAATCTCATGATTGGTCTACCAAAATTAAATTATAACAAAAATCAGATATACAAATCCTATCAATTATCAAAACAGACCAAAGTATCCTTTTATCCTAAAAATGAAGTATGTACATCTAGACCTCTAGAACTATTGCATATGAATTTATTTAGACCATCAAACATAGTCACTCTTGGAGAAAAAGATATGTATATATGATAGTGTATGACTACTCTAGATTTACATGGGTAACTTTCTTAACTAGCAAAGACAAAACATTTTCAATGTTTTATACTTTTTTAAAGCTAATCTTAAATGAGAAACAAATATCTATTATATCCATCCGCAGTGATCGTAGTAGTGAATTTGAGAACAAGAGATTCATTAATTTTTGTGATGAATTAGGAATTCACCATAGTTTCTCATCTCCCAGAACTCCTCAATAAAATGGAGTTGCAGAAAGAAAGAATCGGATAATTCAGGAAATAACACAAACCATGCTGAATGAAAGTAAATTGTTCAAAAGATTCTGGAGAGAAGTAGCTAATACTGCTTGCCATGTGCTAAACAAGGTTACCATAAGAGCAATTTTAAAGAGAGCTATGGAAAGGAAGAAAACCAAACATCCCATATTCCCATCCTTTTGGATACTTATGCTATGTGGTGAACAATAGAAACGATTATCTTAGAAAATTTGATCCAAAGAGCAATGAAGCTATCTTTTTTGATTACTCTTCCAACAGTAGAACATTTAGAGTCTACATTAAGAAAACATAGGTTGTAGAAGATTCCATACATGTTAAATTTGATGAAGCAAATATAACCTGAGAAAGGAGTATGCGAGTGATGCAGATGAAGTTACAACAAATATGAAGAAGCTCAAATTGAAGGATCAAGAGAATAGTACCAATGGCGAAGACGTACAAAGTTCAGAAAACGAAGAGGAGGTAAGAGTAGGTAACGTTTCTTACCAACCTCCTATTGATTTGAAATTTATTAGTGCTCATCCTAGAAAATAAATTATAGAAAATGTATATGATGGTGTCAAAACAAGAAGGTCTATGCAAAATATCTATGGTCATTATCCATTCATCTCTACAATATAGCCAACTAACATTGATCGAGCATTAAATGACAAAAATTGGATTATAGCAATGCAAGAAGAGCTAAAAGGAACAAAGTAGAACAAAGTATAAGAACTAGTTCCAAAATCAGAAAATGCTGATGTAATAAGAACTAAATAGGTATTCAGAAACAAACTAGATGAGAGTGGGTTAGTTGTAAGAAATAAGACACAATTAGTTGCTAAGGGGTACTACCAAGAAGAAGGAATTAATTTTGAAAAATCATATGCCCTTATAGCTAGATTAGAAGCCATTAAAATGCTACTCGCTTTTGCATCCTATAAGGACTTTAAGTTATTTCAGATGGATGTAAAAAGTGCATTTCTAAATGGATATTTAAGTGAAGAAGCGTATGTAGAACAATCTCTGAGTTTTGAAAATGATGATCAACTCGATCATGTCTACAAGCTCACCAAGGCATTATATGGTTCAAGACAACCTCCAAGAGCTTGATATGAAAGGTTGACCAAATTCTTAAGTAATCATAAATTCAAGAGAGGAAAGGCTGACACTACTTTTTTTATCAAAAATATTGATAAAGATATCTTGATAGTTCAAGTTTATGTGGATGACATTATATTTGAAGCTATTGATGAAAAACTCTATTAAGATTTTTCAAAGATCATGCAAGATGAATTTGAAATGAGTATGATGAGAAAATTGAAGCACTTTCTTGTATTGCAAATCAAGCAAAAAGATGATGGAAATTATATCTACCAATCCAAATACACTACAAAGATGCTTAAAAAGTTCAAAATGGAAGAAATTAAGGCAGCAAACACTTCAATGGGCATATCAACAAGGCTGGACAACGATGAAATAGGTAAACTCATAGATCAAAAACAAATATAGAAGTATGATTGGATCTCTTCTTTAATTTACTGCATGCAGACCTGATATTCTCTTTAATGTATGCTTATACGCCATATTTTAATCCAATCCTAGAGAATCTCATCGTGCTATAATAAAATGAATCTTTAAGTATTTAGTTGACACACCAAATCTAGGACTTTATTATCCCAAAGGAACTGATTTTGAACTTATTAGATATTTTGATGCTGATTTTGGAGAATATAAAGTTGATAAAAGAAGTACTAGTGGAACTTGTCAATTTCTAGGAAGTAGTTTAGTATCATGGTTCTCTAGAAAATAGAATAGTGTTGCTCACTCGACAGTGGAGGCTAAATATATAGTAGTTGGAAGTTATTTTTCTCACTTGTTGTGGATAAAACAACAACTTCTCAATTATGGATTAAGCTATTGAGACATACCCATTAAATATAATAATACTAGTGTTATATGCTTGATAAAGAATCCTATTTTACATTTGAGAACTAAGTATATAGAAATCAGGCACCACTTTATTAGAGATTATGTTGAAAAACATGATACATGTCTAGAATATGTGCCCACAAATGCTCAACTTGTTGATATTTTTATTAAGCCACTATTGTTAGACACCTTCAACAACATTAGAGGAGAATTAGACATGACAAATGTGATGATTTTAGAATAAAAACTCTAATGCTTCTGCGCTTAAAATTGCGATGTTGAATATGCTTTCTTGAGACTAGACTTTGTCTTAGATGAAGTTATTTGTATCAAGTGCTCTATTCGCACTTTGTTTGAAGATTGATTCCCGAGGTCAAGTACACCTCATTTTCTTGTTAAAATTAATTTACAGCTATGGTTATCATATCCAATTCTATTTTTAGTATGAACGATTCTCTATTTTCAAAAAGATCATATCAACTACCTCATATAGCCCCCATAATTAATCTATTTAACCCTTGAATCACAATCATTCTCTGCACCGCCAAAATAAAACTCCTTGGAGAAGAAAATTTCAAAAGCAATCTTAGAGAGAAGACAAGCGCGTAGTGGGGATTGAAGAAACAACCGTTGCTTCTTCAGTTCTTTTCCTAGATGGATGATAATGCTTTTGTGTTCACCACTCTTTCATCCATTCTCTTAGAAGCATTTCTCTTCAAAATCTGGCTTTGTAGAGGCCATTCATCAATCCCATCACTATCATATAACACTGGTTCACATATGACTATCATCTTGGGCATTTGTAGAAGAGGGAATGGAACAAATAAGTATATTACATTCATTTCCAACCCATCATCTTCCCATCCACCATCCAAAACTTTGGTTTCTCATACTTGAAGAAATTGCTCAAAGTTTTGGATGCACATCCCCCCAGCTTGTGGACACCCTCTTCAGGTCCACAAAAATCTCTCCTTCTCCATCTCCCCAAACTTAGAATGTTTGTATCTAGGCTAACCTGCTCTGTATTATTGTTTGTATTGAAATGAAATGAAATCTTTTTATTATTCTCTGGCTATTTCTCTTTGTGTGTATTTTATTAGGAGGGGATACTTCTTTTTGCTTATGACAAAAAGGTGGAGAAAGAATATACAAATTATCTCAAAAATAAAAAAAGAGATATAAACAAAAATAAAAAAGGGAATATAAACATGCATAATCTTTAAACTAATTAGGGGGAGCATATATTCTAAATAATCAGGGGGATAATACATAAAATAAGATGACAACTTATGGAATGATTAAATATTTTAAATAGTCTTTATTTGTGTATATTTAGGGGGAGATTATCTTTTATAAGATAATTTTTTAATTAAGTTTTATCATCATAAAAAATGAGAAGAATGTTGACATAAATTCATGGTTTCGATGACAAACAAAACTTAATTAACGGTTATTTACTAATGATTATTATAAAGATTTTAGAATGCAGAATCAAATTACAGGTCTTAAAGAAAAATAAATATAGAAAATATATTCCATGGAGACAAGGCTTGAGCAAGTAAAGAAGCAAAAGATAAAGTGTCGTAATAAACAAAGCATGAATGAAAAAGACTCAGCTATTTCCATTTGTCTATCAAAGTGGAAGATTATATCTGATAAATGCGAGACAGTATGTATACAACAGACTTCATCTATCATAAGCAAGTCATAGTTAAGCTAATGGTCGTTTGATGAGAATAAACAAAGGTGAAAGAGGTGAAGATTTTCCAGCAGAACAAAAAACTTCGTCTGCCATCAACAGACAAAGTGAAGAAGCAAGAATCTTATGGTAAAGCAAAGATTTAGTCTATCGTAAGCAAGCCAATGATCGTCTACTGTCAACAAACAAAACGGAAGAAGTAAGGATCGTCTGGCAGAGTAAAGAATTCATCAGTGATCATTTACTGTCAACAGACAAAGCGAAGAAATATTCCCTTAGACGAAGGCATGAAGAAAACCTATCTGCGCTCCAACACTCTATTTGTTACATACAACAGACAACTCAACAGATGAAGTGGTGAAGAAATAAGACATCCATGCTTCTACCGTTTAACAGACAAATCACAAGATAAAGCACTTGAACGGATGATTCATTTAGCAGCAATAGAAAGAATGGTTCTTCTGCCACTTATTAAAGACAAAGACAAAGGAAATTTGTCTTATAAATGGTTGGACAGATACTTTATCTATCATAAGTAAAAGATGAACAATAGTCAGGACGAATCATTGATATTTGCTCATCATTAATAACACTTTTTCCATATTGATGAAAAGTCAGTCATTGCAGCTATACCTCGAACAAAGCTTATTAAAAAACTAGAAATCATCTTCTCCAAGGATGGTGCTATAGGCATTCCAACATACGAGGATTAAGTAGAAGTTAGAGAATTCAAAATACATCAATTATAATGCCTTTTGTCATTAATGGAGCTCACCTACCTCCAACGATTAGAATTCAAAACAGATATAAATGGAGCAAAGTTGGAAGCACAAAGAGTGCTGGGAGCACTGTGAATATGCCCCATAGAGCTAAAATCTAGAAGCATGCTGGGAGCACTGTTTATGCCCCCTAAAGCTAGAATCTAGAAGAGTGCTGGGAACACTATTGTATTTCTACTATTGGTAATAGTTGAACTCAAGACACTAAGAGAGTAGTATTCTTGGAAGAGTGAAGTAGAGTTGTTACTCAAATCACTATAAAAATTATTTTATTTATTTACTTGCTTATTTGTTGAATGAGTGATTGATTGTTAGAGGGACGATTAATCCTAAAGGAGTTGAGAAATAATTTTTAAAGTACCCAATTCACCCTTCCTCTCTTGGGTTTTAGCCTAACCTTCGAGACCAACAAAGGTTGGGTTAACATGGTAATGAACCAACTTGATCCATTTTAATAGCTTAAAAAATATAAATTTAATCTTTGATTTGCTATCTATTATTTTAAATAAAATTATAAACCTATATTTAATTAATTTAAATAAAAGTGCAATTTTAAAACTCAACACTATTTTATTTCTTTCCTTTTAAAGTCATATTGCCTTAAGCTTCCTTTTATACATTAATCCTTATATATTTATTTTTAAGATTAATATGTCAAAATTTATTCTTTATAAGCAAATTTAATGTAATTATTTAGTATTTTAAAATGTATATATAAAAGATATGAACTCAAATTATTGATCCAAAATTCACTTGAATTCAACCCAAATTTTAGAAGTTTGGGTAAGGGTTAGATAGAACTTAACCCAACTCAATCCACAAATAGATTTGGGTTTTAATTTTCTATGGACAAGGTTAGGGATGGGATTGACCTTAACCCAGCATAACCTGACCCAATTTGCACTCGTTGGGTCTAACTCATCCATTTGATCAATCCAATTCACTAATTAAGGTTTGGTTCTAGTATAGCGATCAAATTTGGGCATGTGGGACCTTGGGTTTTTGGCCAACACATAAGCAATTAGAATATTCAACTTTACACATAATAAGTCAAAAACTTTATTTGACCACAAAAATATGGGTTATTATATTCTCTCCCACTTTAAAAAAGTTTCATCTTAATACTTAGTATCCTTACATGGAAGCTAAAAAATTTCGGAAAGAATAATTTAATGTCCACTTCTAATTTCTAAGTGGCCTTACTCTTGCTATGATTAATCCACTGGACTTATATATGAATGTTAGGGAATTGTAACACCGAATATACATTATCTAGCTAGCACCACGCCACATCAAATTTCTATTCTAATAGGAAGCCTCTTCTAACTACAATGCGGTTCTATAAAACTCTGAAACCATTCCTTAAAGGGAAATCCTAAAAGAGCCAGGATGGGAATCTCTTAGGAATCCTCCTCTAAAAGGAATTCTCATTCCATCTACATATGGATTGTATATATCCCTCATGCTCAATTATAAATACCCTAGGTATGCAAGTTTTCATATAAGCTCTCCTTCTATCATCTACATTTCTACTAAGGTCCCTTACTGACTTGAGTGTTGAAGTTCCCACACCGGGACCACCCCCGGCTCCCTTTGATGTTTTTTCTATCTTACTGGATCTTATAACAGGATTCTTGAAGAGTGATTAGGGCAAGAACCAAACATTAGTACTGTCCATGGGAATCTTGGACATAAAAGCCATTGAATAAATCGAGGCCTAGGATTCAAGCCTTGTTGCTATTTCTTGGATGATTGTTCTAATTCACAACCAAACTTCCCAAAGTTACAAGGATTGATAGAAAGTTGGGCTCGACTGTGAGATGAATTCATTGAAAAGAATATTCTAGATGACCCACCAGCGGACAAATTAATCAACCAATTTAATGAGAGGTCTTACCCAATAGATAAGTGATACTTGCTCCTCATAATGTGTTTCAGGAATAATGATTCCCTCATTTTTTCAGGAAAATCAAACATTATTTTATTATTATCCTCATGCACTTTGATTCACAATTTGCTGCAAGTTGGAATATTCATGTTATGCATTACTTATTTGACTACATGCATTGATTTCAATATGAATATTATGCGTACCAATAAGACATCATTAATCAAAATTTACATGAATTCCGTGTGTTTGACTAAAATCTGAAACATTATGAAAAATGTAACCATCATGACGTAAAAAAGATGGATTTCATTTCAAATGAAATCCCATTGCATCTAACATGAATACCATATAGGATATCTAGATTATTCTTTTCCATTAAATCTCATTTATCGAGCCGCATGAATATTTCAATGGAAAACAATAGATGAAATAAACCTAGTGCCTCTCTTATGCAAGGTTCCCTTAGCTAAAATTTACTTGAAATCAAAACAAATTAAGACACTGATTATAGAATTTTTACGGTTTGAAATTTATTTGCAATTTTTTGGATTACCAAGTCAAATGATTATAGAATCAAATTGGTCTTGAATAAAAAATGCTAGATGCATAGAGTTAGAAATTTTAAAGGCAACATATGGCTGTTGTGGAGTATGGTTGAATAGAAATACATGTTGGCAAGGAACCATTTGTTTTTCCTTAAAAATATATAAAAAAATTCATTGCCATGAGGATCATTACCAAATCCATCCAACCAAAATGCTCATGAATTAAGAAGCGGTGCAAACCTCTACTTTGGTGCTAATACTATGATTATAGCTATATGCGTGCTCTTCTATAATGTATCCCATGATTTAGCTTTACAAGGAATTAAAATAGCACAACTTATGGTGCCATGGGATACCAATGAGCTGAATCTCAATGAGGTATGTGTCGCTTCCATGAAACCATGATGTGCACCAATCAACCACTACATGATTAGGACTCACTTACATAACACCTTGTGTTGGCTTCCCGCTTCTACCATAAGGAGTTATGCCTTCCACTTCTGAATAGGTAGAAGCCCCTATTGCTAGCTATGCCTACAACATCTCCTGGTGGAGTGGGTTGGTTCCATCTGACACATATAAGATCGAAGCTATCAATAGAGGTCACGGCTAACTATTGCTGTATCAATTAATTGTATCAAGAATTCACTGCCAACCCATGATTTGCTGCCTGTAGTAACCCCTTAGAAATATTTTGTGCTTTTTATTTTCTAATGTCATTATCATTTATGTAGCTACAAAAGGCAATTGAAGCCGCCTTCATGTAATTTGCAACATGTAAAGTTGATCCTATAGAAGGGACGCAAGAGACGACTCTCCATAATCCCAAGGCCCAACAGCTCCCTGGAAGCCTCATACAAAATCCACTTCCTTAAGCCAAAATCACCACATGCGGCTCTATGAGAGGGGTGGTGGTCATGAGGAACCACATCTGTTTCATTGATGGTTTTGTGACAAAACAGAATGCTGTGAGAGGTGGATCCATTAGAATGCTACGAGAGGTGGATCCATTATTTCTAATATTATGGGATACAAAAAGTAGAATTGATATTTCTAAAATTGCATAAGGAAGGGATTTTAGAGAATCAATCATGAAGATCAAAACCTGAACCTGAAATGGAAAAATATTCTGGGGAACCAAACATGAAAATTGGAACCCAAACATAAAATAGGAAGGGATTCTTGTAGCATGAAATAGAAGACCGATACCCAAACTTGAAATAGAAAGGTATTTCAAGGAATCAAAAAAATTGAAACTCGAACCTGCTAATAGGAAGGCATTCTGAGGAATCAACAAAATCAAAACCCAAACCTGCAAATAGGAAGGGATTCCATAAACATGAAATGGAAGACTAGGGCCAAAACCTACAATAGAAAAGAATTCCATAAGCATGAAACAGAAGAATGAAACCTGGACCTGCAATAGGAAGGGATTCCATAAGCATGAAACAGAGGACCAGAACTTGAACCTGAAATAAGAAGGGATTCCAGGGAATAAACAAAATTAGAACTCGAACCTGTATATAGGAAGGGATTCCGGCAAATGCAACAAAATTGAAACACAAACCTACAAATTAAAAGGGACTCCAAAGGAATAAAATAGAAGACCAGAACCTAAACTTAAAATACGAAGGGATTCCGAGAAATCAACCAAATCAGATGTCGAAATTGAAAATAAGAATGGATTCCAGAAGTGTAAAATAGAAGACTAGAACTTGAACTTGAAATAGGAACGGATTCTAGAAGTTAAAAAATCATGTATGCGAATCCATAAAAACCAAATATATGGATCAACAGAAGCATCAAACGGATCCACAGAAAGCATTGCTCAACGGATTCACCAAAGCGTTAGACAGATCTGCAGAAGCATTAGATGGAACCGCAGAAAGCATTAGCACAATAGATTCATAGAAGGGTTTGGCATGACGCATCCGTAGAAGGCGTTGGCTTTGATTACTTCAAAAAAGCTTTAGACGAATCTACAAAAAGCATTGGATCAATTGATCTGTGGGAGCATTAGATGGATCCGTAGAAAGCGTTGGCACAACAGATCTGCAAAAGCGTCAAGAAGATCCTATAGCAGAAAAGTCTTTCAAACAAAAGGCATTACATCTCCGTAAATTGAACCTAATAAAAGAAGGCGCAAAAGATTGAATGAAATGACAAGATGAGTTCCACCACGTCTCCTTGAGGGGGGACTAGTGTTAGGGAAGTCTAACACCTCCAGCTGATACCATGTCATGTCAGATTCCTATTCTAACAAGAAGCCTCTTTCAACTACAATGTAATTCCATAAAACTCTGGAACCATTCCCTGAAGGGAAATCTTAAAAGAGTTAGGATGCTTATCTCTTAGGAATCCTCCTCTAATAGGAATTCTCATCCCATCTGTGTATAGATTGTATATATCCCTCATGCTCAATTATAAATACCCCAAGTATGCAAGTTTTAACATAATCTCTCCTTTTATCATCTACATCTCTACTAAGGTCCTTTATTGACTTGAGTGTCGGAGTGCCCACGCCGGAATCACTCCTGGCTCCCTCTGATGTTTTTACTGTATTGTAGTATTTTATAACAGGATTCTCGGAGAGTGATTTGGGCGAGACCCAAACAATGATGAACTATGTTCCCTTTCTTTTGGACTTCTCTCACATTGAGAACCCATAAAGGTTGCTCTTGATACATTAGATATTTTCTATGTGATATTACTCTATAACTAGTAAATGGCTTGGATCATAATGTACTTCTGTAGTTAATATATATAGAACACATCATGCAACCCAAATAATATGGTGAGGCGACTCCACCAATATTCTCCAGGATATCAAAAGGTTCAATAAATCTAGGACTCAACTTTCCTTTTATCCTAGATCTTGTAACACTATGCATGGGTGATACCTTCATAAACACATGTTCTCCATTGGTAAACTAAAAATCTCTGCATTTTCCATCAACATACTTTCTTTGTTTGTCTTGAGAAACCACAAGACATTATCTAATTACTTAGAACACATTTACAGTTTGTTGGATTAATTCATGTGCTAATAATCTTTGCTCACCAACCTCATCCTAAAAATTTAGAGTGCAATATCTTTTGTTATACGGTGCCTCAAATGGGGTTATTCTGATGCTTGCTTGATAGCTATTGTTATAAGTGAACTCTATTATTAATAGGTTTCTATACCAAGTTTCTTCAAAATATAAAGCACAAGCCCTCAACATATCTTCTAATATCTAGATAGTCCTTTCTGATTGACCTTCATGGTGATATGTAGAATTGAGACATAACTCTATTCCCATTATTTTATACAATTTTTGCTAAAACTCAAATATAAACTAGCGATCTCGATCTGACATAATGGAAACTGGCACCCCATGGAGTTTCATGATCTCCTTTAGGTACAATTTTACCATCTAATTCATTTTGAGTTTCTTATGATATGGTAAGAAGTGTGCATATTTTGTGATTTTATTTACCATGACCCATATTGTTTCAAAATTAGTTACTATTCCAGGCAAAGTTGTTATAGAACCTATTGTGATTTTCTCCTAGTGGTTGTGATAAGTCAATGTAGCGCCTCGCTCCATGGGCGCTACCATCTTATATTCCAAAATAGGATGCTACCAGAAATTTCCAAAATCTGTAGTCTCCCTTGAAATATAAGGAATTTGTACCTATCCAATAATTTTTTCACATACTATCATATCTCTAATCAATTATTTATGATAAAAACAAGCATAATTATACATTGCTAACACTAACTATCATACACACCCACTTACTGCCCAAAATTGAAAACCACATGGCAATGACAATGGCTTTTTGGACCTACATGAAAATACATCCCCACACATCACATACATTTTTTTTTATTACAATGACATGCTAAAACAATAACCTTATGTAGAATTCAAATACAACATAACTCAATTCATATCAAGTTATAAATATATGTTTAATACAAGGGATTCCAACCCCAAATTAATCAAAGCCTCATGAAGACCACTGTCTAATTTTGATGATGAGTATAACCCCTAGGTGGGCTCCCTTGTTTGTCCTATCAACTAAAAACCATAAATAAGAGGCATGACTCCTAGTGAATTAGTAAATAGACATAATAGAAAATAATGGTAAATAAATCATCTAAGATTTATGGTTTAATCTAATACACATCCATTCCCATAACATGCTGAATGCCAAGACAATGCAATCCTATTTACAACCCAATATGGACCTGTTCGCATAAGGCATACTCATATATGGCCTCATCTAAACATTGATCATCATTGTCAAGTTATTCTCATTCGCACACATTCATCATCAACATAGTCACAAGTCATAATCATTATTATTTGATATCATATCCCATGCCATTTGGGGGCACCCCATTGATGTCATATTATATCATAATTATGTCGCTCAAGCAGGGTGACACCTCATGGGTGTCTATCATATTGCAAGCATGCCATTGGGGCAGGATGACACCCCACGGGCGTCTATCATATCATAACCATGCCATTAAGGCTGGGCGGCACCCCACAAGTGTCTATCATAATGTAACCATGCCATTCGGGTAGGGCGACACCCCATGAGTATCTATCGTATCATAACCATGCCATTCTGGTAGGGCTACACCCCACAAGTGTCTATCATATTGTAACCATGCCATTCGAGCAGGGCGACACCCCACAGGTGTCTGTCATATCATATTTGGGCCATTTAGGCATATCATTTTACATCTTTGCCAGTTAGAAATGCATATTCACTCATGTTTTTATGATGGGAAGGGCATATCCATACTATTTTGAACAATTGCCACCATAATTGCCAACAAAGGCTCATCTATACTATTTTATAAGAGTCGCAATCACTAACTTACATCTTTTCCTCCCATCCATCCAAACATCCCCCATGTGACATAATACCATTACATATTTTTACCACCCGTCCATTACATATCACATAACTCAATCATGTCCATTATGATTCATGACTCATGATGGAATGCCATGCAATACAATTAAACAAATGGCAAATTGTAAATCATTCAAATCCAATACATCAAAATACACAATTTCATCATTACAATCACAATGTAATACAATGATATCATTTAGCCCACTTATGGGATATTTATTATCCCCATCAGACCACATATCACACATGTGTCCAATGTAAATAAATAGAAATACCTAACTTCATTGTTTCAATCCACAATGCAATACAACAAATATCATTTAACAAAATCATGGGATACTCATTATCCCCATCAATCCACACATTAATCCATGTATACAAAAAGAAACATTCAAAACATAATGCCCATACGCAAAACTATGGGATATTACTATCCCCATCAAATTAAGCATTCAGAAAGCAATTCTAAGGAAAACACCTACTTACCTTAATGGAGTACGATTTTAACCTCCTTCAATTTAACCACTTAGCTCCCAATTAATTTCCATTGGATCCTACATACAAAACATATAACACAATGAATTTTGTATACGTTTTAACTCAGTTTCATCAACTAGGTGGAGTTCACCCAATGATCTCATAGAGTATGTATTTATCTCATTCTTCAATCACATGTTTTGCACTTGTTCTAGTTGGAAATCATCACCCATCTTAATTTGAGATCTCAATTGGTCCAAGTTTGGGGTTTTATCTTAAATCACCCTTTCACTGCTATCTTAACTCAAATTCCTTATTTAGGATTCATTGACATTCATAAATATCATTTCCTTTATCAATTTAAGTCAATTAAACATAGCCTTCAATGGCCACTTAAAGACTGCTATAAGGTTATTCAAACACACATGATTTTTTAGTGAAGCATTTCATCAAACATCTTATATGCATCATTTAAATCATCAAATCTGAGCAAGGTCTCTTAAAGAAATTTCTTTTCCCACAATATACATCCATTATAAAACACAATTAGTAGTTGATTAACCTTAATAACAAATTAATTAAGCCCTTAATTTAATCAAATTGCTACCCACATACACTATACATGAATTTTCCACTTCATTATGCAAACACGTTGTTGTCCACAAAGACATGGATTTCTAATGCTCAATTCACAATATTATCATGAATTTAAACATCCTAATCATTTCCCCCCCATGAAATCCATACATAACTTATACAATTTTCCTTAAAATTTCTATTCACGTATGGTATAAAACCTTAATTAGAAATCATAAATTTAATTGGGGAAAAAGGGCTTAACATCAAATTCGGATGTAGCATTCTCCTCAAAATAGAAAACCAACCTCAGAGCTTAGGTACCCCACATGAACTACAGCAAAACAAATTTTCCCCCTTCCTCCACCATCTAATTAGATGGAACTTGGGCTCAAATGCATGGATATCAATTACATGCCTATAAAAGGTTGGTTCCTAGCTAAAATGATATAAAAATGGGCTTTGATAGCAACTAGGGCATGAGGGGAAGATGGGTGCATGAATTGGAGGGAAACAAGGCTGATGGAGCATTTAAAGAAGTGGAGTTACTATGCTCCATTGCCTTACCGTTGACGCTGGCGCCATAGTGCCCAATCCATTGGACGCTGCCCAAGCTACATTTGTGATGGGCGTCTTAGTGCCCAGCCTGTTGCCCCCATTTTCTTAGTTTTTCTCCACTTGATCTTTTTATTTCTTTCATATGTTTGGCTATTATTTTTCCTATATAATGATGACACATTAAATGTATAATTAGTCCCCTTAAGTAACTAGGGATCATGACATTCAATTGCTCTCATCTGCGTACATTAACTTCCTAACGACTTTCTTCACCATTTCACTAGATTCACAAGCAATTTATATATATATATATATATATACACACACACACACACACACACACACGGATCCCACTTGAATTAATCATGTAAAGTCATCTCATAAATATCCAAAATAAATGTTTTACAAAAATTTTCTTTACTTTAACACCCTAGGGTGTTATAGTCAGTTTTCCTTTGATGTTCAACTTTGACTTATTGGCACACCAAACATGATGTTACTAATTGAGAAACCTTTATTTCTCTCATCATATTATTCCACCAATATCTTTCTCTAAGGTCTCTATACATTTTTGTACTACTCGGATGTATTGAAACTTTAATTGGCATGCCTCTTCCATAATCTCTCTTTGAAAGTTATCATAGCTTGGCATAACTACTCTCTTAGAACAACACTATTTCATCTAATTTATATCAAAGATCCGATGCTTATATTTTATCCAATTCGTTATGAATTTCTAGATAAATGGATCTTACTTCAGAACTGTAGTGGCATGAACTAGCAATGGCAGAGCAAATTCTACAGCTGGACGGATGTTCTAGTCCGAGCAGCACAAGCAGGGAACAAAAAGGGCGCCCTCAGCAGACAAAGGCAGCAATCCCTGCTCATCACCCTTAAGCCGGG